>MU865407.1:0-88107 GCA_033297215.1 Podospora fimiseda
CACGCGTGTAAATAATTGTAGAGGGACCGCATATCCCATAGGGATGGAGGCACCGCCTCCAGCGGTGTAAGATCAATAATAATAATAATAATAATTAGTCTCGTATTGACTCTTTGGGTTTGTGATGAGACATTATTCGGGGAAGAATGCATATATGTAATCTGGTGGTGTTGGCCACAGGAGACACCGAGACAGAACCGTGTATTGTCGCAATATCATGGACCTCAGCAAACATGCATCGGCACCACATAGGTGGACGCCAAGTTATAAGTCCGAGCCATCAACCGTTACAGATCCAAAGAATAAGTTATCAAAATAAAGCTTTTATAACACCACATATACACCCCGAAAACAAAGAATATTCATTTCCTCACTGCAAACCCAAACCCCATACCTTTCAATCTCTTCAAACAACGCCACCAAAACCCCTCTAGCCCTCTTTTCCTCCTCCAAATCCCTAAACACCCTCCTAGCCTCCCCATCCCCCTTATCCCACCTCCATTCCTCAACATACAAATCCTGCAACCTTCCAAAAGCCCCCCAAAAAGTCCTCGACCACCTAGGCCAAACATCCTGTTCCCCTCTCCAACTACTCTCAGCATTTAATTCCCCTTTGATCATTCTCATAAAATACACAGCCGCATGTTCTGATTGACTCCATGATGCTTTATTTCTGTTGTGTATCCATGCTGAGGCAGGCAACCCCAAAAGTCTTTCGATTTCTTTTGGGTCGGGTTGTTTGGGTTTGCTTCCTCTGCGGCGGAGGGGAGCGAGGTATTCGGTTGCGTATTTGTGGAAGACGGTTATGGTTAGGAGGAAGAAATCGGTTGTGGCGTCTTTTTCTATGTAGGAGAGGAGGAGTTTGAAGTTGGGAGAGGTGTGGGAGATTCGTTGTTGGGACACTGATGCTGATTTGTGGACGATGAAATGGGTGTGGGTTGATTTTGATGCTAAAGAAAAAGGAAAAGCTCGAGGCCCTGAATAATGAATGAAAATGGGGTTACAGGGCGGCTGTAAGAGGTTCAATGTTTCGAGAGATGACTCCTGGATGACTCTTCGGGTAGGTAGCCTGGGTGGGTGGTGGCTGGGGAAATGAGGGTGAGGCCTCAGCCTTCGTGGTAAGATGTGAGGAACAAAGGACGAAAAAAAAGCTGTCAATTTTCGGATCACAATTTACAAGAGAACAAAGAATTAGAAACTTCTCACAGTAGTGGACTTCGTCCTTTATTTCACGTTGATCGTTTCATGTGTCGTGGAACAATCACCTCGTAGTATTGGTAGGTAGTTGGTTAGGGTTAGGGTTTACTACACGTACCTATGTATGTCCCAAGCACGTCTTTACAACTTTGTCAGTCCTAAATTTCTTATGCCACAGGAAAATGATGAAAAAGATGATGAAATATTTTCAAGTGGGGAATTGCTTTGATACCTGTGTGTTTGCACGAATAAACACAATTTTGGTCTTTTTGCTTTTTTTCGGTTTTTTTCTTCTTTTATTCTTTTTTTTTTTTTTTTTTGTCTTTTTTTCGTTCTTTCTTTCTTTCTTTTTGTTTGTTTTGAAGCCAGAGAGAATCCACTTTCTCATGATCCCAATACGATCTTGTTGTCTTGTAGTACTAACACGGGTCCTCTGGTGAGGTTTGCGAGTTGCGATTATAACCACTATATGGCAACCGCCAGTGCGCCTCTTGCGGGCTGTAATTTGGTTCGGTTCAAGGTTGCTCTCTAGGTGGCGAGGGCATGATATGGAAGCGGGGGTATGTGTATTTGATGTATTCCGTAATTGATGATAGATAAAGAGAGTTGGTGTCAGTGTAATCAACTCGTAATGGTAATTGAACATAGGTACCTACTCGGTGTACCTCTGTCATCAAACTACAAACGGCAGGATGTAAACCAGTACATATAGTTGTAAAGAAAGATAGCTAATGATAATCTCTGGTGTTCCGTCACTGCCTATCCGACAAAGCAAGCATCCAGCTTCTGTACCACATTGCGAAAGAACTGAGAATCCTGATCATCGGCAAACCCATTCCCACTCCCTCTGCTATCACTATCACTACTCGGTGGTTGGGGAGAGAAACATGCTTGAACAGCCTCCATGTACGCCGTTCCCATCACGGCCGCAAGTCCGGTAACAAAACGGCCGACCAGCTTATTCTTGAAGGCCCGACGATCTATGTCGGAGTTCCGGGTCCTCTTCTTTTCCTCCTGCCACATGTTGCCACAGCTACGCCAATATGCAATCTCGAGCAGCACCATGCCCAACGAGTAGTAGTCATGTTTCTTGTTGAATCGTATCGTGTTATTGTCGCTGTAGTCGGGGTGTTGATAAAACACGGCATCAGGGTTCACATCCTCGGCGCTTCTAATGTCAGAGCAGTGAACATTGCCGTCAGGGCGGCTGTGGTGGAAGCCAATGATGTAAGGGTCGTCCAGATCTGCTGTTGGAACACCGGTGGCTGATGTTTTTGTTTGCCTCCCGTTGGTGTTGACGAAAAAAATGACATTCTCGGAAGAAATGGTCCTGTGCAGCCAGTTATAGAAGTGTAGCTCATAAACACTGCTACACAGAGCTTTGGCAATGCGGAATTTGTTTTCCAACGTGGGGATAACTTGCTGCTCTGCCCCTTTAAGTAAATGTCGCAAACGGGTTATTGGCGAACTTGAGGTGCAAGAAGAAGAAGAAGGGAACGCGTAGACAAATCCGTACTCTCGGTTATGCCCCCGGGAATCTGGGGTACAAAATCCGACACACTGAAGCGCACGAAACCCCTTTGGCTTTGGGCAGCTGAGGATTCCTGCCAGGAGCGATACCTTTTGGACCCTTTCACGCTCGGATTCGCCTTCTCCCATTTGTGATAAAAAGACCCACTCAACTAGAACATTTGGCGAGGAGATGTTCATGACATCTTGTGCAGCGTCAGATTCTTTGAAGAGAGCCAAGCTGTGACTACGGCCGAAAGCACTAAGAGTCTGAATTTGGGAGTAATCCAAAAGCAACTTTGTGTCAATCGTCCCGGGCAACTTAATTTCTTCTCTGAGAGCTTGTTCAAGCCTGGTTATCCGCAGGTGAATCTCCATACTGTCGTATGAAGCGTTGTGGAGAGATTCGTTGATATCACGTTCGACATTATCCAAGGAAGAGTTGTTTTTCCGACATGACTCGATCAACTCCTTTCGCCACAGGCTGGACAGATGCTGCTGATTTGAAGAAGAAAGTTTCTCACATAGCTCATCCAAGGCATCGCGAAAGATACCATCCACCAGTTTCAGTCCCAACGGAAGGCTGGCACCCGCGGGAGAATCTGAGACCTTGGACTCAATGACTCGCTTTTTCTCGTCGGCCCATGTTCTTTTGCAGAGTTGAAGTTGATGGCAGATTGTGTTGAGACGATCTGCGATAAAAGTTGCTACCGCGGCGTTGCGGAAACCGCTGGATCCAAGCTCGCGGTTGTTGTTCATACCCATAACGTCACCAAAGGCCTGAAGTCTACTGAGCGCCAGTAATCCCTCAGTCTTGATGTATTCCGGAACAGCTTGATCCCACAGATTGGTTGTAAGGGCCTCTTGGAGCAGCGACGATGCCGTTCGGAACAGATGGCTGGCCCGAATGTAGAGGAGCTGTAGGAAACAAGCTTCGACGGTGGGCCTTGATGCTGGGTCAGGCTGAAGCATGTTTCGAGAGAATGCGGAAAGATTAGACAAAAGTTGGGGCTGGTGTTTCTCTGATAAGATTGCCAACCGCTGGGATACTTGGTGTCTGAGGGTTGGGGGCACTCCGTCGAAGAAGTATCCGTTCTCAAATTTACACGAGTAGAACTTTGGTAACATCCTAATCTCGCGAAACTCTTTCACTCCGTCCACTCCCCCTTCCATGTAGGTTGCAAGCTCAGAGACCAGGCACCCGAGAGCCCATACATCAATAGCTCGTCCAACTTGTTGAGGAATCCAATTTTCATCCAGGGATTCGGGAGCAAGATAGTGACCAATGTTCTTGATGAACTCTCTCGACAGGTCCTCCCCCGGCGGGAGATGCCGGGACAGTCCGAAGTCAGCGAGCATGAAGGTTGTCGGTGTCACAAGAATATTGGCGGGTCTAATATCGTGATGATAGCCATATTGTGTCCGAAGTGCGGGAGTGAACTTGCACCTCTGATTTGATTCGTGAACAGCCCGTAGTGCCGATGCTAAATCCACGATGGCTGCTATAAAGACTGAATCGTCGTTGAAACAGCCGAATCTCTCCTTGCTTTCTAAAAAGCTTTCCATATCCATAGGGAAGAAAGGAAAGAGCATTGTGTGCTCGTCCACGAACGTATAGCTTGCGAGCAGTGGAACAATGTTGGGATGCCGAAGACCACTGTACAGCTCAAGACACTCCCTTTCGACGTTGAACCCTTTAGTGCCTCTGCCGCTCTTTGTCCGTTTGATGATCTTTCGAGCCACCGTCACAGAACTCGTCTCGTCCTGTGGAGAAGCCGAGAGAGCACAGATGGACTGGAGAGAACTGGGTAGCACCACTTTGCTCACCTCCCCCCCGTTGCCTTGACCAATGGATTCTGCATCGAGAAACGGAAGAATAATGTCGTCGGGCAGAATAACATGAAGGGCATCCCTTTTGAAGTTCCAGGGAATAAACTGCCATTGCGTCTCCCTGAAAGCGTCGATGTTCAACTCTGGTGCAATTGACTGAAGCTCCCCTTTTGTTCGTATTGGAAGCTTGAAGTCTGTGACAGCATGGGCCTGAAACTCGGTGATAAGGTGAACTTGATTGATAACGACAAGGACACAAAAAACGAGAAGGGCATCGTTGGTTATCAACTCGGAAACTCTGCCAAGATTGTGTTTCGGGACGGCATGGACGGCTGTGTCGAGCACGTTGGCAATGAGCGTGGGGGAGATAGCTCGACGAAGGTCATCACTGATGAAAAAAGTTTGATGCAAATAATTTTTCTTTTCAAGATTTTTAATAAGGGTTTGGGCGAGAGAGAGCGGATTTCCGTCCATCTTGGGCAATTCTAATAATCTGCCAAAATTATGCGGAAGGAAAGAACCTGGAAGGTGAATGAGGGGGAGAGCCCAATTTCAAGTCAGACTGCCACTCAACACCTGCAGAACACCCCCGCACTATCCCGCACCCTTGCCCATTTTGCCCAAAAGACAACACGACAACATTTCAATTTTCTTTGCCTCAAAAAATTGCAGCTTGTTGGATTTCGTCCCAGTTGAAATCATGCAAAGTACCGATACCGACAATATCGATTGGGCAGCCTCCCTGCCCTTCTCTCAACCGACGGGCATATCCACCAAGTTCCCCAAGGAACTGCCGCCGGCGACGCAGGGCACCAACGATGAATTGTCGACTGGCGGCAATATCGCCCTTCTCGCCCGGTTTATTCGAACCCTCATCGCGCGAAACATTCCCGAGATATTTTACCCTGCCTTTACCGATGAAGCCCCGAAATTACTGGGCGAAGGTGCTACATATAGGGTCTCGAGCCTCAGATTTTCACTGCCAGTATTGACAGATTACGGCCCAGCTCAAGCTGCGTTCAAGACAGCCAAGATTCGAGTCCCGCAAAGCCCCAACGCCAGTTTTCGAGCAACCTCAGAGGAATATCGGTGCCTGAAATCGGTGCTGTTTGAGGCCGAAATACTTTCCCATCCGGCAGTCCAAAGCCATCCCAACTTTCCATCCCTCAAAGGTCACACATGGTTGCATACTGAAAATTCTGTTGTTCCTGCTCTTGTCATGGAATTAGCAGTGCTGGGGAATGCAAGAGCCTTCCTGGGGAATAAGGGGAAACACGTCACCCCCGATGTCAAAATTGCCCTTTGTGACCATGTGGCCGCAGGTCTTGAGTTCCTGCATACATGCAACATCACACACGGGGATGTGAAACTTGACAACATCCTCATATTTGAAGGCGATCGCCATGGAACATTTGTTGCCAAGATTTCCGACTTCGAGCGCTCACCCCAGAACTCGGCCACTCTATCATATACTGGGACCATGTGCTATAACGCCCCAGAGGTACAGGTAGCCAACAACAAGTCAACAGGGTCAAGACCTGTGGATCCGAAGCAGATGTGGTTGTGTGACGTATTTTCATTTGGGATTCTAGCCCTAGAGGCCTGTTGGGATGGAACGTTCTACAGAAGTCTCTCTAGGGGCCTAGGCTTGATGAATTCCATTCTGGATGGGCTCGATGTTGTTTCCCTGGCTCTTGAAATTGCTCATGATGAGCTTAAGTCATGTCCAGAGCTTCTCGAGATATGCTCTGCTCTGATCAAGAAAACATTGCCTCATCGTCCATCAGACAGGCTTCGGGAGGGATGGATCTCAGTTCATCGGCTTTTCGGATCAAATATCAGCGACGAAAGCAAAGTATCAGTGGATGTTCTTCAACAGAGTAGCGCTACTTCGCACTCACTGCATTCTGTAAGTTCTCTCAGCTCAGGGTTGAGGTTCTAGGTTATGTTCGAATTAGAACTGACAAACCCAACATAGATCTTGGAAATATACTCCATGCCTGAAGTCTCTTTGCTCAGTGGCCGAGGTGTTGGACTTATAGGATCTCTTGTCAAGTCGGACCTGATGGAAATTGCCACCTCATCATCCAATTCACTCAGCAGAGGTCGGGCTTTGTTTTCCCTTTTTTTGAGCGACCATGTCGATAAAACCTTGGAGTCTTTCTCTACAGGAAAAGCCGAAACCTTAGAAGAGTCGCTGCAAAACTTGACGGATAGTGCAGTCGCCAAGTTTCCTGCGGCCTTTATCATTGGACAACGTGTCTTTGAGGCGAACGACATCAAAGTCCCAGAAGTTTTCCTCCGGGGTCCCAACGATGAGCAACTCCGTCAAGCGCTGAAACGACTCGCCCATGATCTACCTGACACCGATTTCTACAGTGCTGCAGTCCAGACTTTCTGGCCTCCAGTCCTTCGGGATGCATGCCGTCGCTTATTTCCAGTTCTTGATGTGTCAGATAACTTATTTGACATGCCGACATGGATTGCAGATCAAATTAGACTGGTAGGACGCGAGCTCTTCAAACGCCACGCAGAACAACAATTCTTTCTTCATCGTGCCATTCTGAATGGGAGCTATGCGTCGTGCGAGCGCTTGATCCTCCTGGGTTGTGACATCAACGCGAGGATGCCGGGTGGAATCACGCCCCTCAACCTCGCCTGCAGATGTGCTGAGGTCGAAATGGTCAAGCTTTTGCTCAAGTGGGACGCAGATGCCAGTCTTTCCGACAACGACAACAGCTTACCCCTTCATTGGCTCGTGCTTCTTCCAAATGAAGCCGTCGCTGACGGGATAGCAACTCAACTGGCTGATAGCTGCAAGCGTGCGGGCCGCTCTGCCGACACGGCTTCAAAAGCGTTTTTCGACGACTTAGCTTTAGCTACAAACGGAAACCCCCTGAGTTGGGCAATTCATTGTCGAAATTACAATCTCGTCAGGACAATCATACACAACAATATAGTCGATCCCACGATCGGTCCCACGGGCAAAGGACATTATCTCACTATGGCTGCCGCCACCGTTTGCACCAAAACAGCAGAATGCTTATTGCAGTTTATCAGCCAAAAAGAAGGTAGCAGCTTCGGTGTCCCGGGCGTTGTCGACAATATGTTTAGATGGATTGGTTCCAGTCCAATTTTCTGCTCGTCAGATGTTCAGAAATGGGCTATGCATGGCCGTGGGCTTTCGATTGCTATTCGAGAGTTCATTGATACTCTAGAGCGATTTGGTGGTGTTTTAAATCTTTCCGTTGCGTTTTCTTTTGCCATTTTTACTGGGCCGACTCTTATGAAGGAACTAGTTCGCAGAGGCGTGAACATCAACACCGTGACGCACGATGGCTACCTCGAAGATCACCAATTCCCTCTTGATATAGCGATTGCCAACGCGTCTATGGGCGACTGGAAATATACGCGGCTTGAGTCTGTAAGGTACCTCCTAAGCCTGGGGGCCAAGATAACTGATGGATCACCTCCCATTCAGTTTGCTTGCAATATTCTGGGTGGACCTGCCCCAGCACTCTTGAAAGTCATTTGCGAGTCAGAACCCGATTTGGAAACACGCAGTCAAGACGGATTTACACCCTTATTGTTCTTAGTTCGCAGAAGTTGGTCCCTGGACGCAATAAAAGTCTTGGTTGAAGCGGGCGCAAACGTCAGAGCAGAAAGGGAGATGGGGTTTGGCGAGACGGCTCTCGCCTACGCCGTGCTCCATTCAAAATGGGAAATTATTGAGTATCTTTTGCAAAACGGGGCGACACTCGAGTTCGGTGTCACATGTGGCCGCCCCCAGACGGTGCTTCATCGTCTCGTGGTTGGAACCTTTGGCTGCATGGCCGACAACATTCCCGGATTCCTTGGGATGTCTATCAGTTATGCCAGAAAGCTGATTGCATATGATCTAAAACGGGATTTGGCCAACGAGCCGGACTATGACGGCCTCACACCCTGTCATGCAGCCATCTTGCTTGGGTTGCCGGAACTGCTTGACGCAATGGTCAGTCAAAGTCCTCATGGAATGTCGTTGTCTGCTGCACAATTTGGACTGGAGATTTGCGCCAGCACCACAAGTATCGAGAACGCACCCAAGGAATTCCAGGTTGATGGTGATATGCTTGTATTATACGTCCCCGATCAGTCGGGACCGCGAAAGTGTCGTTGGCCATTTGTAAATTACAAAAAGAGTTTGGAACGTATTCGGGAAATCTGCGAGAAGGCGATCGCTTCAACTTCGGTCTCTTGATACGGGAAGCTTGGTAAGTTTCAACTCGACGCCCCTGAGCCGAGGCTGTGTCCCAGTCTATTTGATGGCCCGGATCTTGCGCCTCTGACTTCTATCCAGGCCCCAGACCCCGAGCATCGTCAGAAAAGTAAACGAAAGCGCTGCAAGAACGAAAATCCACATGTCTTTGTTGATAGAAAAGGCGGTGACCGGGGAGCTCGGTTCGACGAGGCTGCTATCAAACAGAGCCTACATTCATGAGTCAGTATGTACCAAGATCTGATATTTAAAGGAATAGTTTTGGTGATGCTAGGTCTGTTCAACCTACCGCTATAAGTCCAGCGGATGCGTAAGCCAGTGACACAACAGTAACAGCCCGGGTGACTCCAGAGTCCTCGCTTAATCCCCTGATGAGCGAGACGAGGTATTGCTGCTGAACTGCAGCATCTCCCAGATTTTTCTCCATATTCTGAAGTCGGTCTTGCACCGTGCCAATGCTTTGGCTGTTCTGAAGTTGGAATATTGCCTGGGCCGTAAGCTCGCAGGATTTCAAGAGTCCATCCAGCTGGCACATGTGGATTTGTGTTGTCTCGGTTAACCGCCGAAGTGCCGTGGTCATGGCCACGACATCCTCCTGCCTTATTAACTTGCGCTTTCGAAGCCCTCGCGTGTGGGTGAGAATGCCCTGGGAGACATTGCCGTAGGACCGCAAGATGCACAGTGCCTTGTGCACCTCTTTATATATCGAGCGGAGTGCCTCAGATGTGGTCGTCTCGAACGTTATGCCCATTTTGCTCTTCACGCTGAGGCTTGAGATGTCGACAGAGGCGGACTGTCAATCGTGAGGAAGTTAGTAATTACCACCGGATAAAAAATCATCGATACCTGAACGGTTTGGGGTTTTTGTTGTAACGTACTATTTCCCGGTACTGTTCGGCCAAAAAGTTGATATAGAACCGCCAGTTGTGTAGCATGGCGCCAAATAGATGTGCATGCCATAAGACTTGGACATGAATGTCACCGTTGATCTGATCTTTGAGTCGCGCTCGCACGGAGGGTGGGACTGATATCAGAAGCCAACTTGACTCGCCAGATGATGGACGGAGAGAATGAAGCACGCCAAAGTTGCGGCATGACCACGGGCTTTTGCCTCCGCGGTTGTTGAGCTCAACATAACGCATGTTGTAGCAAATGTCTTTTTTTGGATTGGGTAGTTAGTTACAAAAAATGCTGAAAGGGGTGCGGTATTGGAAGCAGGGAGGCTTACCCAGTTGATCTTGCAGGTTAGGCGTAACGCAAAGGCTCAGCTCCTGAAATGAGCTGAAGCATGATTGGAAGACGCCGTCTGTGTCATTGGTTCTGTGACCGAACGTAGATAGCGGCTCAAAGAATGCAGTAGGCATATTAAACGCCTCGGCTAGCCGGGAGAAGATGTCGAAGGAAGTTTGTAACCGGCTCCATGTGTTTTTCTGGGTGATCAAACTATATTAAAGATTTAGTCACCGGTATGTCAGTCTTTTTTATCTGCCAGACTGGGTTTCTGCCTTCCACTTTGGCTTGAGGGCATGTTTGTCTTACAAGACCACTGTTTGAGCCCGCAATGTCTTTCTCACTCTTTTTTTCTAGTGTTTCAAGTGTTAAACTCTTGTTATAAAGCAAAAGAGAAGGATAATCGGATTTAATTATAGAATAGACTCACTTTGAAGAAATCCTCAAGCTTCTGTATTGACTGGAGGAGATATTCTGGCGCTTCCCTTGGAGGCGTCTCAGCCTTTATCTCATATTCCTGTGCTTTTTAATGTTCAGTTTTCACGCCGATGTATTATAGACAATGACGGTATCTGGCACGAGGGCTGCTTCAAATACCTTCATGTTCTTGTGGGTCCTGTGAGATCCAGGCTTTCAGCTGGCTTGGAGTTGACTCCTGCGTGAACAGCACATGACGATGCCGCTCCACTTCGGCCAATAATAATGACGGGGTATCACATGTGTTATATGGCATTTTGAGACTTGATTACCAGGTAAATAAACCAACCGGGGTTGTGAAGTCTCTGTTTGGATTGATACTGGGGAATACCTCCCAGTGCCAGTTTACAAATGGGGTCCATGTACCTAAAGTAGGAAAATCCTGCCAAGCAATATTCCCTGTTTTCAAAACCATTGGCCACTCAGATGTTTGCAAACACTGTGGCTGCGCCATCAACTGCACTCCAACCGGGCGACCTCAATGTGAAGGGGCCATGCTTGGCATCAGGCACCCACGCATCCCAGGTGCTCTAGACCGGTCGCCCAATATTTGACCAACCTGACAGACGACCACCAGACATTTCCACCTTTCTTTCTTTTCCATCCTACCTACTCCGCCACTTCAAAGACTAGCACAGTGGGCGGGGAGCGAATTGTCACCAAACAGGGAAGCCAACCACATCGGCGTTTGTTTCCAACAATGGGCATATACTCCGTCCCTAGTCGCTACATTCAGCTACATCGACTTCGACAGCTACTCAAAGACACATTTGGGGATGACCCTGCCGAGTTCAATCTCAAGGTTCGTACAACATCTGGTTCAAGGCTGCGCAAATAATTCAGCGAAAAGTCCAAAGCTCACCGAAACAGGAAACAATGACAGATTTCTTTTACACCGCCAAGCGGGAGTTGACAGAGGTACTGCGCTCATTTCCCATGTCAACATCTAACAACCAGGGCCTTGGCTGATCGTTTATCTAGGACGAGGTTGAGACTATACGTGAAGTTGAGTGATGGCCGTGCAAGCATCGGGGGTTAATTTGAAGTGTTGTGTTTCTTTGACCACTCAATTACATGTAAAAGGAGTGGAACAACATTCAAGGACTGCCTTCTAACTAGTCCAACATTCAAGTTTTATTTCAGCGTTACAAGAGGTTCAATGGTGTCGGAATATACACAGCAGTAGGAAAGTTTTCCAGGAAACACTAGAAAGGACTTGTGGCCTACCTAAATTCTTCTGTTCATCAAAGTTTGATTCGTCATTAGACCAACGTTCTGAAGTCTTTAGAATTCTATTAGAGTGAAGCTCCAATATCCGTGATTTGAGATATTTTTCCCAATGGAGAATCTATCAGAAGCTTTTCTCTCCTTAAAAGCCCTTTTAGCCAAAGGCTTTTCATATACGTACACATTGGTCAATGGATCCGGTATCCTAAGACGATAAGTTTTTCCAAATATCAATACACCTTTCCAAATATCACCACGCCTTTCCAAAATACGAAAATACCTTTCTAAATACTAACACGCCTCTCAGTCTCCAGATGTCAACATGCCTTTCAGAGTATCAGGACGAATTATTCACAGACTACAAAGCAAAATCTTTTTCCTCACTCGCTATTGATTGATCTGCCCGCAACGAGCAATATCTAATTTAAAGACCGCCTCAAAACCCTCACCGAGTATATAAAGGGCCTGGGATTTCAGGACACAATACCACAACGGACCACTATTGGGAAGGGAAGCGGCGAGAAGGAGGGCAGTTAAGCCTGACTAGAGCCAGCTAACCACAGACCAAAGCGGTGGGATGTCGGTTGGCCATTTCTTTCCATAACTAGGTAGGAAGACCACTTTTCCAAAGAAACCGAACTATTTGGCCAGAACACCCCAGAGGCGAAACAATTTTATCAATCCTCTCATGATAATACATGGACGCTGCGGCTTGGCTATCTTTGAGAACGTATCGGAGAAACTGACATTGGGGTCATTCCATTCGAGCCGGGGACGGTTTTCTTTGAGCCGGACGCGACAACCTTGACCGATCCTTTTGAGTCCGACTTGATATTACAGACCGTGACTGCAGAAGCGGCAGCACCAGCCTCTGCTCTCTCCCATCTGCACATGCCACCTACCGGTAGTCAGGCGAAGCTTCATAATGGAACTTCGCCGTTAAAGCATTGGTCCAAGAACAGCCGCAAGAGAGTTTCAAGAACATGGATGGGGGGCATGGCAGGTGGCTTGGTCTGTCGGAAACAGTTGTAAAGATGCAGTATTGAGGTTGTATACCCGCTATCCATGATCAGTTTCAAACCCTCCTTTGTTGCCAATGCCTGTAGTTTTGCAACAAGCGAACCGGAAACGATTGAACTGGGAATCCAAGTCGCCTTTGACTCTCGATCAGGTATCGGTGCTGCTAGGTGCTCAGCTCTTCCAGAAGAATTGGAAGCCTCTTCTTCGTCTGATTATCCTTGGATGACAGCTTGCTTGGGCATTTGCATGTGGATAGAGCCCGTGTTCAACAGTCCTGGAACACTTACGGATGCCTTCGATAATGTTGTCGACAAGCTTCAAAACGGTCGTCTTCTCCAAATCGAAACCCGGAGAACTTATCGAAGTCTCAAAGGCTTCCATCCATGTCCTCAAAATTGAGGGGATCGTCGGGTAACACTCTGGGTTGTTTGTGCTGGGGCTGGAATGTCCTCAGCTAGTCGTGTAGTTTTAAAAGGAAAGGACCCGGATCAAGGCCACTATGGACGACTGCAAGCTCTACAGTGCCTGGGGGAAGGTATTGGTTCTGGTTGACCTCTTGAAGAAATCGAAGTCCTTCGTATTGTTCCTCAGTCGGACTCTGGTCGTTTTCGGGTGGTCCTGCTCTTTTTTCTCTCTTCCAAAAACCTGGCAACATACTCAGTCCCAGCTGTAAGGGAAAAGAAGAGCTCCTCTCAATTATCTTGGAACTGGAAGAAAGCGTTTCGGTCCAATAAGAGATGGGGAGTATTTTCGACGAAAACGTCGCTACCTAGGTACCTAACTAGACTAGATAATTACCAACTGCAACTACCCTGTCAACCGCTCCCAATTTTGGGGGCCAATAGATTGCATAACGTCGCAGCTCACATTTTCAATTTCTGTTGAATTTGATACGAGGGCGAAACTCATACCTCTCGTAGTCCTCCTTAATACGCAAAAAGACGATGGCTTCATCTTCGCCCTATTCGTCTTTGCGACGGGAGTAGATGTGTGAGAAGTATGGCCATTTGAGATACGTATTTTCAACGAAAACCTCGCTATCCTGGTTCGCGCGACGGATTGGGGTATCGGCATTTGTGATGAACGGATCTTAAGGGTCAGAGGTCATTGCTGCGGGGATAGATTTGGTTCGAGACGAGGGTTTGAATATAATTATTGGCTGAAGGCTTGCGCACAGCAAGTTGAGAGCCGGCTGAACTAATGCGTCCGTAATGGTGGATATGTAACTCTGTGACGATTCATGGTACTGCCTGGGGGCGTTTGCGGGGTCAACTTTCATCTGGGACAGCGGCAGCATGTTCTGTCTTTCATGAACGAGTATATCTCTCCGAAGCATTCCAAAAATAAAACCCAACCCTACATCCCTTTCAATATTCAAGTTCTAATTTAGGACACTCCCAAAGCAAATGCGGAGACTCTCTAACCATGAATAAGTGCAATATCTCTCAGGAGTCATCTATAAAATTAAATTGGCAAATTAAGTTTCACAAGAAGCAAGATATATAACACACTGTTGGTTGCACAAGAAAAGAAAATCAAATTTTGACCAAGGCGTTCCAAAATATAAAACGCAGCTAGGTAACTAGACTATCTGGGCCTACCACTGCAAAGTGCAACTGTAGGTAACCACTCTGTGAAGAAGCACTCCCAGTTTCAAAGCAAAATAGCGAACGAGCGGGCGAGAAAAGCACAGACTTGGTGCCAAAACGACGAGAGTAGACTGGTAATGCCTAGGTACGTCCCAGATCTGCGTTCAGGAAACAATGAACTAGTGCCGGAACGCCCGTTTCCAGTTTCGGTTAAAATCTATGCGGGACCGAGACTTGTAGCGATCGTAATCTTCCTTGGTGCGGAGAAACAGGATGGCCTCGTCTTCTCCGCTTTCGTCCTTACGGCGGGAATAAACATGCGAAAAATACGGCCACTTGAGATGGGTATTTTCCACAAATACCTCGCCATCCTGGTTTGAACAATGGGTTGGGGTCTCGGCATTTGTGGTGAACGGATCGTTCGGGTCGGAGACCATTTTTGAGGGCATAGCTCTAGTTTCAGACGCGGGTTTAAACGTGATCATGTGCTGCAGTCGTGAGCGGATCGGATTGAATGTCTCTTCAACCACAGCCTTGGCGTTGGGAATCTCTGTAACTCGGTGGGATTCTGTGGGAGGGATGTTGTCCCAAGTAGGTTCAACTTGGGTGGACGATGTGGGCTTGAACAGGGCCAATTGCTTGATCTGCGCGCAGACAGGGTGAATAGAGTGGGGAGCCCGCGTGGTAGCGGCGCTTTCGTCATCCCACTCGTCGTTCCAACCGTCATCTGTAGGAGAAGATGATCTCTGATTGGCCTTCTGCCGCTCGACATTGGCGATTGCCTGGGATACCCAGCACTTGAACCACATCTTGCTTTGTGTGGTCGCAGATTGACTGGGTGACTGGGTCGTAGTGATGTGAAGAGAGAAAAGTCTTGAAATAAACGACGTGTGTTGGATTCGTATCGGGAAGAAAAGCGACGTCCAAAGCGCTGAAGTTCTTCGGGTCTGGACTTTTCAGCGTTAGTTGACTGTTCTCGTGAAGCTTTTAGCTGTCAAAGCGAGACAAATAGAAATACACACCTAGATTTCACTGCTGTCGGAACTTGACGTCATAAACGACTGGCGGCGGGCTTCGTTTCTTGAGAATTGTTGCGTCTTCCGGGATAGCGTCGCTTCTTTGTCAAGTTTCTTGGTTCCTTCGACGACCAATGTGAAAGGCGGTCGGACGCTGTTGAGATCCAGTCGGGATGATGGTTTTTTCGACTCGATTCAATCGGCTGGCAACCTTGGATGGAACCGCGGTGCGCGTGCTGAAAGATCGAAAGGATAAAGGAACGCGTGTCGGTAGATAGATAAAAGAATGGTCGGGGTGAAGTTGTAAGATAGATAAAGTTGACCAGCGAGGAGAACGCGATGAAGATGATTAGAGAACGGGATGGGTCCAGATTGCTTTGAAGTTTGAGCCCTGAAAACTGCACCTTCAATCTGACCCAAAAAAGATCTTGAGAGGTAAGAGGAAAAGTTTTCAGTTGGAAGGATTTGGTCTGGGATTTATAGGAGTTCGAAAACGCAAAGCGGGTCCAGAGGTGCCTGCCTATTGTTGGATTTACACAATAGAGTTGTGGTAATTGCCCAACGTTACTGCTATTGTTACTTTGCACAATAGGAAGCAGATATTCATAAGACGCAGGGACCCCGCCGTCAACAATAGGTACCTTCTGCCACATGATCAGAAAACCCACGCGTCGCCATTCACTCGCCCTGAGATGAATGCTGAGCGAGCACATTCAGACGCACAATACATTCTGGAAAATTCCCCGCAATATATTCAACGGTCGGTGGGTCAATACCCTGAAGTCAAGTATTGCATAATTCAATGGCAATCAAAATAATTGAGTGACTCCAATTGTGTTTTCAAGATGACCAACATCAATCATCATGATGCCATTGAGGACGTCAAACTGAGATATTCGGTAATGGATGCACAGTGAAATCAAAAATCACCCAAGACAATGTCTTCTCAATTCACTTTATGGAATATTATAGAAGGCCTTTCCATCTCGTGCGCAGCTGGCCAGATGAGCAGTCAAAAAAAAAAAAAAAAACCAGGGGGTTTGTTTACTCGACGTTGCTAGGGGTTGCGTATGACATCATAGGGGATGTGACGCGTTTAATCTACCACTCAGCATTAAATATTCCGTACAAACCCCCCATTCAATAAAATTAAAAAAGAAACTTGCAATTGGAGTTGATAGCTTGATATCTCGATCTTAATTCAACGCTTGGCCCATTTTTCGTAACGGTCCAAGCATTGTCACCACCACTTGCAATGCAATTTGAAGCAAGTTCTTTCCCCAAAGATTTAGCGAGGCTTTTGTAAGTTACTTATATATTGATAGCCACAACCTAATGAATAACGAGTATTGTGGTTGTGCCGTCATTAAACTCTCCTCTGATCTTATCTGAACTGCTCACTTCGTGGCTGAGGCTCGCGAGGACTAGCGACCCGCGTGCAATTTGACGAGGGGGCTTTGCTTTTTCAAAAGCATTGGGCGTACGGGCTTGACCAGACACTGAATCTTCCAATACAAACTGAAAACGACAGATTTGGTGTTATAATTGTGGGAAACGACGTGTCTGTTTGTCAGAATGTTGGTTTCCGGCTGATTAGCGGTGACGACTCGACGAGGTGGGACAAGACGTATCTGTTTGCAAGAATGTCTCGGATCTTGGTGGGAAATACGGGTATTTGTTTGTCAGAAAGGTAGGTACCAAAAAGGGGACTTTTCTTATCCAGTATATAAGGGGGGCTTTACCACCAAAAAGTTACATTCCGTAAGACAACGCGGCTTCAAAATTGGGTTGAATTGTCTACTTGGAAAGGCGAATTGAGTTGCGTTATTTCGAACCTTGCGACGACATTGTGATTTCAAAGGATAAATTCCTAGCTATTGAGAAATTAAAGTTTAAGACTATTGTGGAACAAGAGTCTGACATTCTATAAGTTGTACTAATATCAACAATAGGTATTGACTCCTATTGAGCACCTTGATGGCCCAAAGTCTGGTGAATGGTAGATTTCAGCCAATGATGTACATGTACCTTGCTCTCCCAGGAACCAGGGCCAAATTATATTATATACCTTACGACCTAACAACGTAGAATCCTTTTTTCTTCCTTCAGACTTCCAGAGCAAAAACGTTCGTTTTCAATTCTTCCCAAAGTCCCAGCGATTTTCTCTAACCATCCAAAAGCAGATCGTAAGCCGACTCCCAGTACAACCACAATCAACAATGGAGCCCCTCAACAACCTCCCGCTCGTTTTCGAGCGACTTTACGATGAAACTGCTTCCCCCCTGGACGATAAGGCGGCCCCTCAATCTCCCGGTATTTGGGAGGAGGCCCTCCGCGCAGAAGCCAACATGGAGCGTCAGCATTCAACCGCCCTCAATCCCAGCACTCCCCCTTTATCTCCCAGCATTTGGGAGGAGGCCCTCCTCGCAGAAACCAACCTGGAGCATCAGTATCACGATTCAACCCCGCTCTCCCCCAAGTCCCGTGCCCATCTCAAAAGGAAGGCCAAGCACGATGATCCAGACGACGTCTTCAAGCCCGTCGACAATGCAACCACGAGTACCTCTCCTACTCCCTCAGATAGAAAGCATGCGCTCGCCAGATCCCTAAGGTATTCCGCCAAGAGAAAGTACCGCATTGCGCCTGCCAAAGTGTTTCTCAGAACAAAGGAGGACTACGACAAGTATCAGAAGGAGGGAAGAAGGACGATTGATTTCAACATCAAGTTCGAACAAAAGAGGCTGAATTGGCCTGAACGGAGTCCGGAGTTTGAGGGATTCATCAGGAAGAAGCTCTTGAAGAGAAGAAAGGTTACGGAAGTTGATGCAATGAAGTGGAGAAGAGATGGTGAGCTTTGAGGGATCGATCGGGTAAGTATTACTGGAAGACAATGAAGTTGAGTGGAGTGGTTGACAAGTTGCTAACTTGATGATTGTTTAGGCCCATCATATTCCGCACTGCTACCTCGGATTTGTTCACGATATCTCAGCAGTGGCGTCCTCAATCCAACAGCGGTGATCCATAACTCCTGTTTTGTTTCGAAAGGGGTATGTGGTTGTTAGCTGTGTTTTACATTGGAGAATATCATGTCGCCGGTTCAAATGGTCCTTGAGCCCTAAGTCTGGTTATTTCTTTGGGGGAGGATTCTGTGAGCAAGGGTGGACTGGGAACCTACCTAGTTGCATCGTCAGGGCCAGGCAACATTACTCGCAAAAGACGGTTGTACCGATGGATGGATCACAGGAAGATGGAAGTGAGCAAAGCAATGTTCACATTTTTTGGAGGCCACAGTTTATTTTGTAAGTTGACCGTTTTGTCTTCAATCCCACTCATCCCGCTAATATTGATATGTCTAGCTTCTAAATAGGAACCAACCACGTGTACAAAGGGACAAGAGCTTCAGCTGCGCTCTCAGGCTGAATGAAAGCTGGACGGGAAAGTGGCCAAATTCTTTTAGTTCAAGTTAGCAATTGATACTTGAAGCTTCGATACGTGATGACAGAGTTGATCAAAGTCTGATTCAAAGACTGGAGCTGCTTTATTTTCTTCAATAATTTCATATCAGCTTCTTCTCCGAGGCCAAGCACAACCGCAGATCTCTCCCTTATAATGATGTTAAATAAGCGTGAAACCGCTCCATTGAAGTTACCTTTCTAATTCTAAATACTAACGATACAATACATTTTCTCCACTTATACAAAAAGAAACATTTTACTTTTAAACTAGAAATTTTATTTGCAGCCCAACAGGATAGAACCGCTTAACTAGGGATGTCGAAGACAAACTAAGTTGTTGCAAACTCCAAGAACCAGTTGCTAATTCGAAAGAAAACAAAAAAAAACAGACTGATAACCCTGACGACCCTTGATCGCCTCCCTCAGCTGCTCAATATCAACTCTCGTAATCTTAAACTTCCTGCCACAGATATAAACTCTGTACATCAAACACCATGGTCCAAAAGTAAAATTATTATTATTTACCAAAATAAATACATATATATGTTTTTTTATATCTAATAAAACGCTTTGTAATTGATAGAGCTTTGGCCGTTCCGGGTGCGTGGCTCCGAGCCGGGCGCGAGGTTCTCAAGTATGGCTCCAAGAGCCCAAGCCAGCAGTTTCTCCCAAACTACACCATGGGAGCCAGATTTAGTTGCCGATTACGACGGTCTTGCAAGAGAAACATTTTTCGCATACCACCGGACCTGTTTTTGCCGCTTCCGCCTGTGTTCTTTTGACCTCGGCTCGCGTTGCAAGCCTCGCGCACACCCCTCCAAGGTGGACTGAGGACTTCAAGGCACGAGTCATTGCCACAGGAAAGGAAGACCCGACGTATGCAGCTTGGCTCGCAGCGCCGTGGAAGAACATGACGGTCGACGATGGTCTGCTCTACAGGAAAGGACGACTCGTGATTCCTGCTGCTCTGCAGAGGGAAGTCCTCGAATCCGAACATGACACCAAAGTTGCAGGGCACATGGGCATGGATAAAACGTTGGAACTTGTTACACGGAATTTCTGGTGGCAGGAGGTTGAGAAAGCAGTACGAGACCATGTCGGAGGCTGTTTGGAGTGTCAGGGCAATAAGCCTTCACCCCACCGCCCGTATGGACTGCTCCAACCGCTGGACCTCCACTACAAACCGTGGCAATCCATCGCCATGGACTTCATCACTGACCTGCCGATGTCAAACGGATGCGACTTCATTTGGGTCATCGTGGATCTTTTCACAAAGGCAGCGCATTTTATTGCTCTCAAAAAGGATGGAAAGAAAACTGATGACCTGATCAGGATCTTCGCTCGTCACTACTGGAGACTGCATGGTGTACCCATTGACATTATTTCTGACCGTGATTCTAGGTTTACCGCCCACTTGTGGAAGGACTTTCTCAAGCTGGTAGGTATCCGCAGCCGCATGAGCACCGCATTTCACCCCCAGACCGACGGTCAAACCGAGCGACTCAACCAGACGCTCGAGGTCTACCTACGAGCTTTTGTCAATTATGAGATGAGCAACTGGGAAGAGCTCCTGACGATCGCTGAATTCGCATATAACAACACCTCCCACTCCGCGTCCGGCATGACACCCTTCTACGCCAATCTTGGTTATCATCCCAACGCGCACAACCCCTCCACTGACACCTCCGTCAGGAACCCAGGCAGTCGACTGTATGCTCACTGGATGACTGACGTCCACGAGCGCACCAAGCGACGCCTGGAAGAGAGCCGCGCAACGATGAAGAAGTGGGCCGATCAACGACGGATGGAAGCACCTGAGTATAAGAAAGATGACCTGGTGATGTTAGACATGAGGAACGTAAAGACTCAGCGTCCTGTCAAGAAACTGGACAAGAAGAAACAGGGACCCTTCAAGATCCAAAAGGTATTATCCCCCACCGCTGTCAGGCTCCACCTCCCAAAGACATGGAGAATCCACAATTCCTTCCACGTCTCGCTCATAGAACCCTTCCGCGCTGGCAATCGGGATGTCCCCGACCCTGACCAGGTCCTGCGCAAGGCAGCCCCTGTGATGCCCGAAGACTATCAAGTGGAAAAGGTAATGGACTCCATGCAGGGACAAGAAGGTGTGAAGTACTTGGTCAAGTGGGAGGAATGGCCTGCCAAGAAGCACTGGACTTGGGAACCCTGGGAAAACTTCACCAGCGACGGCGCCAGAGAAGCTGTTCACGTCTTCCACCGTCTTCAACCAGATAAGCCAGCGGATTCCCGCGCTCAACCCTGAAGCACCACTGCTTCCACGTTTCTTGTTATTGTTCCCTTTGACGCAACCCGACCGTCGATGCTATGACCATTGCGGCTCGAGGGCGCGCCTTGAGAAGGAGGGAGATATTGTCACACGGTTCCCGCTGATGGCATCCAACACAGTGTGTTTGGTAACCTGACACAACAACCGCCAGGCCAAGAACTCTCCACAACCAACCAGTATAGTCGGGCGGCTAAAAGATGGATACACTATGTAAGAAGAAGCGCCCGATGGTCAATATACTAAAAGATGGTTGGTCAGGAGGGCCACCGACACGCGACAGATCTGCAAGATGGTTGTAGAAGTCACGGAGTCATGATGACTGTTCTCTTTGTAATCGTCGGGGCCGAGGAAGGCCTCCGACGGAGAGAAGGAATGGCCACGGAAGTACGAGGGCCCAGGAGGGACCCGTACGAGTATAAATAGGGCCTTGGTTTCCTAACTAGAATGTTGGAAGGACAAGGACCTTGAGGCCATTACAGTTTATTATATTGATTTGAATACAAGCCTATTCCAAGCCCATTATACATGCCCTTGTCACAGATAAACTGTAAACAATCAAGCACCCAAACATCTTCTTATCACCGTATTGGTCGCATTTTCCTCTTTCGCCCACTTTGCACCACACCAACCATTTTCCTCTTTCGCCCACGTTGCGCAACTACCCATGATAAAAGCGGGGTTATTAATATCTCCTAATTAGGAAAGGTTTCATCACCACCGCAAAAATCTTTCGCTAAAATCCTAAAGTTTTCTAATAGGACTTTCTAAACAAATTCAGATCCTATTAAAAACCAAATCTTTCTCACTGGAATCCTAAAGTTTTCTAATATGACTTTCTAAACAAATTCAGGTCCTATTAAAAACCATGTACGTTGCGTACGCAATTTCTACGTTAGTAAAATAATGCCAGAGTTATGCACCATGTTCCTCTTTTATGCACTATACACCATTTTCCTCTTTTGCCAACATTGCACAATTGCCATATTAGTGGTAACTAGGAGCTCTTTTTCGATACTTATGATTGGCCAGGATAAAGCGGGGTACCTATTTTCTTAATTAAGAAATAGGTTTAACCACCACAAATCTTTCTCAAGACCATGAAGTTTTCTAATAGGACTTCAATTTCTGAACAAGTTCAGGTCCTATTGAAAACCAACGCCCCCTTTCCGTTACAAAACGTGGCGCAGTACCGTCGAAGCTGGCCGTTTTCGTAGACCAAAAGAGGCTTCACGGCGTCGGAAAAATGCAAGCATAGCTTGCAATTCTGGGAGGCAAAGCTTCACCACCGAATCTCAAAACACTCGATCCGAACAATCATCATCCACCCATCCATATCATTTTCAGGGGAGCTTCGTATACACGTTCCTCACGTTCCTTTCGAAATATTGAAATCGCTTTTTTAGAATATATCGCTTTTCGAATTTTAAGACTTTAAAAATAAAAATAAAAGTTGCCAAGGGCGCTTATCCTATTATTGGTCGAGGAGGGGGGCGTGATATTGGATATGGAGGGTGTATAGCTATTCAGATTGCACGAAAATTGTCTTCACAATTTGGCAGTATGCCTTCCAAAAACACACAGCATTTTCCTACGAACATGACACTTTGCTTGTAAAGATGTAGATTAATGTATGCACAATTAGAAATTCCTCCCAGAACAATACTGATTTGTGTTCCGGGAGATTATGTACAATTTTTGAAAGCCAGTTAAACGTCCTGTGATCTCGATAATTCCTCGAGCCCAGCACGAATATCCCAGCCTGACGCGAATGTTGTCCGAGTTGTCACGGCGCCCACTTGTGACATGTCACGTGATGCAGCCTACCCATGTAAGAATAGTTATATAAGAAGATAAGGAAGTGGTCTTTACTCTGTAGCTACCCACAAAGGTCCTGGCTGCAGGCCAGCCTTTGGAATTTTCCTTCCTTTCTTCTTCACTATGCAATTGACTTTATTGTTACGCCCCAGGCATAACAAGGGTGGTTCGAGACGCGGGACGAGTCTCATCCAATCATTTGACTAACCCATATGTTCACATCTAACCAATCAGAAGCTGCTCACTGCCAAGACCAGCGAGAAGAGCGAGCAGGGTACAAAGGTACTTCAGAAATGTATGGTAGATAACTTCCTATAAGTAGGGGGAGTGCACAGCACTCCCCATCCCGAGGAATCTGATTCCTCACGCAAGCAATATTACGTTCATTTGTCTACAATCTACTCTCAGTAGCTCTTTGTTAGAACGACCTGTTGTTGACAGTGAACCCTCTGTCTGAGACGCTTGCCACAACCTTCGATTATCCTGTCAAGCTATCCTTTGGCGTACTGCCTTGCAGTCTGTACCCGAGCTTGGTGCAGGTTGTAACATTTATTCGCGACCGAACTGACATGACTATTCTGTTGTATTCATCGTATCGTCACACGAGTCTTCCCTCGAGCCCGGCACGAATAGCATCCGAGTCTGATACGAATGTTATCCGAATCTGGCGCGATTGTGCCATTTCCAGCTTGTATTGAGGAGTAAATAAAAAAAAAAGTTTCGATATTTTATTCTTGTAATAATTAATCGAAAACAGTACTTTTAACGGCGATAACAGTACATGTAACTGGGGTCGAATTGCCCCTTTTTCTTGTTTACCTCGTCTGTGGCAGGTTAGCAGAGCGCGACACTCCCCTATTTCTGAACCTTTGTGGAAGTGAGTCAGCTTTGTAACAAGACACCACGTCTGGAGACTCCAGGGTGGCTTGATGTAATAATGAGAAGGTTGGTAAGCCACTAGCGTCGTACGTCCTCAGCTCCAAGCAACATCTAACCACATTAGGAACTTAAATCCAACCACGAACCAACCGCCGTCATCCAACAAAACCCCGCAAATCAGTATCCGTAACTAATTATGACTCTTATCTTCACCCCTATTTATACCTTCCTTTTCCCTTGACTCAGATCCATCACCCACAACTCCCCGTCTTCCCTCAACAATCATGCCAGTAACAATCAGACCTCACCCGGACAAAGAACCCGGCACATGGCGACACAAGGTCACCACAAAACTCGGCGATATCCTCGACAAGGCCGGATGGGAGTCCGATGACATCAAATCCAATGGCCTTTCCCAAAGCTCCTTTGACAACAGCGAAATCCCCATCACCGCCGCCCTCCACGGTCTGGTTGACGCCGCCATCGAAGCATGGAATAGCCACCACCACCTAGTCTTGCGTCCAGACGACTTTTGGCTAGCAATCATCTGTCAACTGGGCTTCTTCATCAACGAACACGCCGAAGATCTCCGCGACCTCTTTGTCGAGCATGATGGCAAGAAAGAGCTCCAAGTCGACCAGGAGGCCAACTTTCAGTCCGCCGATTACGCAGAGTTCACAAAGGGAATGGCATCAAAAATAGGAGAAAACGTCAAGGACCCAGAAATGGTCCCGTGGGCTTTACCAAATTTTTCCACCACAACTGATACGGACCGCGTTGCGGGCGCTGTGTTACTCATGGGAGCTATGCAGCAGTACTTTGATTATGCGTATAACTGCTGCTCATGCGGGATTCCGTCTGTGACCTTGCTGGGTGAAAAGGCCGACTGGGAGTTATTGGCGGGAAAAGTCGAGGTTATCACTCGATTCTTTGTGACGGAAAACGACATCAAAAAAGATTGCGTCGCAGAGGTGGAAGACTTTGTGAAGCTGCTTAAGCCCCTGATGAGGCACATGATCTTATCATTTGACGAGCCTGATTCCAAAGCTGTAACCAAGTTTTGGGGCATGATTGCGTGCAAGGAGGATCCTGGCGGCATGAGCGGTGGACCAGACGTTTATGTCACGGGATGGATCACTACTTTTAACTTTTGGACTTCCAAGGGAGTGAAGAACTTGACGAAATATCCCCAATTTGTGGAAGAGAATTCTTATTTTATTGATGGGGTTCAGTATGTGCCGATGGATGAGAACGACGCCGTCGTCGGGTACGCGAGCGTGCCTGTCAAGGTTCGTGAGCTTGATGCTGGCGGGAATGTCACAGCGGTGAAAAACTGTCGAATGGTTGCGGGATTGCTGGCTTCTAGACCGGCGAGGCTGGACCAGCTTGTTTCGTCGGAGGCTTTGAGAGAGCCTGAACCTGTTGTCAATCCTGCCGGCGCGAGGACCAAGAAGGAAAAGAAAAAGACTCTTAAGAAGAAAGAGGGGGGAGAGCCCAAGGCTAAACCTACCAAGTGGGGAAAGTTGAAGCAAAAGTTTCCTAAGAAGTTCAACTTTTTGAAAGAGGGACATGCTGAGGCTGAACCGTCTGGCAAGCAGGATAGGGCCGTTGAGGATGAGAGTGAGGAGGAGAGTGCTGCTGCCAGGTCCAGGAGATATCCACAGTCTAGGAGGCGGTTTTTGCCACACGACACGACCCGATATCCTGGTTCGCCTTCGGCTGATTTAGGATACAGTGCGGTTCAACCATATGTTGGGTGGGCGATTTTTGAGGAGGAGGATGATTGATCTGGTTTCTTTTTTTAACAGGATTTCTTTTTAGATCGAGATCCTGATAGTGGTAGTTTTGGCAATGGGATTTATTGACTCGCCGTGGCTTGTGACATCCGTTCAGGGCAGGTGGAAGTCTTCGGACATCATCGTACGGTGCGCAAGTGCCTGGCCGATTGAAGTGCCGCAAGATCTACGTGTGAAGTATGTTCCGCGGCATCTTACAGGAGGTTGCCGGCGAGGTCTGTCGCTCTCTCACTCTCCAACTGGGTGGATACAGAAAACGCGCTTGATTCCAGCAGTGTGCACGTCTTCTAGGAAGCGATACCTACCAAGGCTGAGAGCTTGTTGCGCGCAGATAGGGGTATTCGACTCCTTAGGGGCCACGGGTGTTGGCGGTTGGTGGCAAGTCAACTTGTTAAGGACAGTGATCGGTAATGGAGTGAAGGAGTAGGGGTGTATTCCGACGAAGGAGCGGAAGAGGCGGGCTGGTACCGGTGCTGGCGGGGATTGTTCCGGGGTGCCACATAGTGACCGCTCGTCAAATCGCCCGAGCCGTACGCGGAGATAGTGGCCACGAGGGCGTAGCTGGAGGAGAACGATGATGACGGGATGCTCCGTGGCCTTTGCGGGGATGTACTTGTTGGTTCTTCAGGAAGAAGGCGATATCTCCCTCCTCCCAAAACCCTTGGGATTTTTATACCTGGGTGCCATAATGATAATGATAATAATGCTGGTGGTGACGATCTCCCGTCTTGCTTGCGCCGTGGCGGTTGGAGAGCGGAGATGGCGGTTTCGTGGGATGAAAATTGAGATAGCTGTCGTTTGTTATTGTGATTAGCTGTTGTTCTGGGTTTGGGCTGAACGCTGAATTACGTTTGGGCAAAAAACATCTGACTCACCGTGTCGTGATGCAACGATCTTCGCTGCTCTTTCAGGTCAGATGGGAGTTTCAGGTGCTGCTGTATGATGTCCGGGTCCATGTGCCTACCTACCTACTTCAGTTTACAGGTAAAGCAAGTGCAGCAAGGTCCACGTGTGCAGTTTGCAGTCTGCAGCGTGGACCGCGGCACTGGCAGCAAATTCGCCGACCCCCAGCTTCTTCCCTGTGCAATTTTCTGACGCCTTGTGCTTTTACTTCTACCTAACCGACTGAACGTCCAAACTACTACCACCTTTCTTTTCCGTCTCCCTCTCTCCTGATTAACCAACGTCGCCCCCGTCACAAACCCAACCTCTTCATCATGGGCACCTGCGTGGTCAGGCTACCAATAATATTCAATTCCACCACCGATCTCCTCGGCCAAGGAAATGCAGGTCAAGTCTTCCGCGTGAGACTGCCCGGTAACCGCATCTTCGCTCTGAAGCGATTCCTCCCCAGCCTCGATCGAACCGACTTCGACAACGAAGCACGCGTACTTGAGGAGCTTGAAGACAACCCCCATCCTTGTATTTCACTCCCGATACAGTCATGGTTAGAGGTGGATTCAGCGTATATCCGCTTTCCGTTGGCGGAAACCGATTTGTTCAAACTCATTCGAACCACCGCCCCGCCTGCCAATATCCTTACCACCGACGAAAATGCCGATCGTTTCTTCGGGAGACACCTGGCAGGACTTTGTGAAGCATTACGTTATGTACACGAAGCACGTATTGGAAGGCAACAGCGACGGCGGATTGGATTCCATCACGATATCAAACCGGCCAATATTTCAATTTTTCCTGGCGGCGTTTGGAAGCTTTCAGACTTTGTCTCGGGCGATATCAGATTTGTGGGCGCGAACGAAGAGATATATAACCGTAGGCCTTCTACATGGGATAGGTTATACAGCGCCCCTGAGTTTGTCATTGAGGGGAGAGTCTCTTGTCCAACAGATATTTGGAGTCTGGGTGCCGTGTTTTTAGAGGTTTTGGTTTGGGCTACTTTGGGCGGTGATGCGGTGCAACAGTTTCATGATAAGAGGAGGGAATATGGTGGTGGGAGAGCGACGTTTTGGAGTCAGGACGAGGCCGTGCCGTGTTTGAACCCGACTGTTTTGAAGGCGATGGAGAATCTTGAGGCGAGATGTGTCGGATTGAGGCCTTTGACGGTGTTGGCGGAGATTATAAGGAAGGTGTTGGTTGTTGATGTGAAGGATCGATGGACGGCTGTGAAGATTTGTGATTACAGAAGTTAGAGGAGATTTTAGAGTAGAGTTGTTAGTATCTTGAACGCCTGTCGCTGCGTTTGTACTGTACAATAACACCAACAGTCACGCGGGGTATTTTGAGCTTGTTTGTGAACAATGTTTGCAAGCGTCGCCCATTATTAATTTCATCACATTGTGAAGGAAGTGACACAATGCGTCAGTTACTGATATCCTGCTTTCCATTACATTTACAAGCCAAGGGCCATCAACAAAGAATTCTTTTTTAAAACGTTCCTCCTGCTCCACCATATTGTACCTACTCAACCTCCTTCCATCAATTTAACAAAGAAAACCAAAGAAAGAAAAATGTGCCAGAAAGTAGAAAGTCAACAACGCCATCATAAACGGTCCTCTGACATCCTAGACGAAGACGTCCGTACTCGAGACGAAATGATTGTCTACCGCAAAGAAATACGATGATTTCCAGTCGTCTTCGTGGAGCCGGTACGAGAGAAACTCTTGATCCATTTTGAGATCCGTGATCGTCCCCGTATTCCTTTTTGCCTAAATCATTGCTGATGTTTCATTAGGTCTTCTTCTCGTATCAACCGACGCTACTCACGAAGAGAGCTGGACCAGCAAGTAGCAATGAAAGAAAAAATGAAGGATTTTTAAATACTATTTTCTCGGTCGAATCGGAATATCACTGAGCAAAGCAAATACCCTGTCTTGCCTTAAGAAAAGAACAGGACCAATACCAGCTTAATTAATCCCACTACACATCCAAGTTTGCCATCAAATATCAGATGGCGGATCAGATGGAAAAGGCATTCTGGCGTACTTAATACGACGCAATAAGACGGAATGCAGATGATGCACAACTGGGTATCGACATGGTGCGCGTTTGGTGTGACTGGGCCGGATCCGGAATATAATTACCTGGTTAGATTCCGTTTCACACAATTTTGTATTCATCACGTATTTTCAATTTTTGTTCGTACTGAGTCATTTCTTATTTTCGTTCACATTAATCCCCATACTCTACACGTCAAAATTACTTTAATTACCGGCCCCCCAAAAAAACAACGCAAGAAGTTACAGGTCCTCGTCCAGTTCGTCCCAGAACTCGTGCACAATCACGTCCCAATCAATATGGTCCCACGGACCACACTTGCCGTGGACGTTGGGATCCATCCCCAACATCCTCACCGCCTCGGCGCGGATTTCATTGACGAGTCCGACAAACTCGCAAACACTATCCTCCACCTCCTCCTCGATCTCCCACATCTCCGCGGTGCACCAGTGGCCCAGCCCATGGTACCGCAGGGCCTTGTGAAGACCCCCGAGCATGGCCGAACCACAAACCACGCGCGCCTGGTCACCGCACGCGTCCGACGCGTAGTCGTTCACCAGGTGCTCGAACCATGACGCGAGGTCGGCGCAGATACGGGGGATGATCCCGGCGCGGTGTTTCTTGATCTTTTCTGTAAAAAAAATGGATTTGTTAGTATTGTATGCCCTGGCGAATTGCTAATGAAATAACTTACCCAGAGTGGCGTGACTCATACGACGGTCGTTGATCAAGTTATGACGGGGCCATTTTTTCAGATATACGCGACCATCAAACTCCACGCGAGTGTACAGAATAAACTTGATAAGTGTGTCCTTGTACACATCCTCGAGTCCAACGTTTTCGCTCAGCGAGAGTCTCTGGACTAGAGACTTAGTATTCGCTTCATTGCGTCTTGTAGCGTGGAACCAACTCCGCCAGAATGACTTTCCCATGCGTTCCGTCACCTCATACATCATGACATACTTCGCAACCTTGTGGAGCAAAAAAGACTCCAACTCCTGAGGCACCTGGTCTTGCTTGCCGTGGACAGCGTTGAGAATAATGCGGAGGGCGCTGGGGCTGGTTGTGAGAGTGATTTTCCACTCCTCATCTGTGTCCTCGTTGGATTCATTCTCCCTCAAAAGGTTTCTCCAGAATGGTGAGGCGCGGGCCATGGTATGCGAGGATACGAAAAACGCAGTCGTTTGATCACCATGATGGTTGACGATCAAGGCCAAATCTCCTCGAGGTTCGATGATCTCTTCAGAGTATCCTTGTGGTGCACTAAGGACGTCGTCAACATTGTTGTTGGCTTGAAAGAGCTGAATGCTCGATCCAAGAGACGTCTCGACTCGCCGCTATTGGCAAGGGAGCTAGACAACAAGTACCGAAGCTCGCCCGAAGGGTGGTTACCGGGAACGGATTCCTGAGGCGCTGCGGTAAGTTGAGTGTTGTCTGCGGTAGGCGAGATCAGGTCGGCATCCCAATCGGTGTCGCTTCTCTCACCAGGCTGCGCACCGCGGACGCCTGGTCCAAATTCTGGAGAAAGCGATCCATTCTGATATGACACTGAGCGATGGGAAATTAGTTACGGTGACACGTTAGTTGGTTGTCATGGTTCACTTATGTTACGAGAAGGATGTTAGGGCGGCGGTTGCGACTCGTATGTACAACAAGGTGACTTCAATCGGTGTTGTAGAAGTGGTGAAAAATAAACGGCGATGACAGTACATAGGTTTGACTGGGTCGGTGAAATAAGTGGAGCTTGACGGCTGGCCGAGATTGGGAAAGAGAAAGTTAGGAAGGTATGGTCGGTTCAGAATATTCAATGCGTGGCTCTATGGCAAGGGCTTTTCAGAAGTTGCTTTCCCGCCCTTCGATTTTCGAAACTCTTTCCTCTTCTCACAGCCCACACTTTTCAGGAAACACACCCTTCTGTCAAGCCTGTCTCTGTTTCTCAACCAATCTTTTTTTCACTACATCCTTCTGTCAACCTCATCTCTGTTTCTCGACCCATTTCAAAGTACTGTTTTCGATCATTATCTATTCCTCAATATAAACTGGAAATGACCCAGTCGCACGGGACTCGGACAGCATTCGGGTCAGCATCCGCGTCAGGCTGGGATGCTATTCGTGCCGGGCTCGAGGGATATTATCGAGGTCACAGTACTTTTCATATTTTGGGGGAAGCTCGAGGTCTTTTCGCAGAGGAACCCACCTGAACTTGCTATTTCTTTCTCACTCTTGATTCAGCGGCTGGTGTACAAGATAATATTGCCTTGTATATTCCAATGATCCAAGCCTGACGCCCACAAACCTTGACCAAAGTGTAGATAGGCCGTTCTCCAAACACAGGTTGTCGCAGCCCAGCTCATACCTTTTCCTCCTACGCCATCTTCTCCGTCATGAGATGTCGCCTTCGCCGTCCAGGCAAATTGTCGACAAGGCTGCTTGGTCAAATTGTTTGTTGACGGAGAAGTTTACAACCCAGCACGAAACAAGGAAAGCCAATTTATTGGCGAAAGCTGAGTTTGCTAGATCCAGCACTTCTCACCAGTCGAGCTGACGACGGTTTTGTTCAGTGTCTTGGGTTCTGGCCGCCAAAGTATCATGATTGCGCAGAGCAAATATGTGGTTAGCATGTTGTTGATGGGAAATATCATGTAAGCAATTGCTCGCGGAAATTGACACCAGACATTGCAAGGGACGAACAGTGCGAAGGACCAGTTTGATATAATTTTTCAAGGCTCTTGTTTGTCAAATCACTTGATAATGACCCTATCACCATGTTTGCTTGAAGAAACGGATGATGTTTAAAACAATATTCACGACACGGAGATTTACCCGGCCACCAATGAAGACAAGTGCCCGGGCTATTAAGGACCTCCAAATTGTTATCAGAGGCCTCAAGTATGGTAACACATTCAAATCGAAACATGATACAGCTTAGTTTCACCAACATAATTCGTTGCGTGGCGTTCACTTCATTTCATTCAACTCATCTCATTCACTTCATCTCATCCACTCATAAATACTCACTGAACATGAGATGAAAAGAATCCACAACAAGAATAGTGTCACACAAAATCCCCCCCTTAATCAACAACCTGGAACCCGGTTCTTGGATGCAAATGCAACGTGAACCCGTCGCACCGCCATGCGGCCCTGTCGGGCTGCATACCTTCCCGCCACCACTGGTTCTCACTTCACCCGAAACCTGCAGCATCTTTAATTACGAATGACCAACAAAATGTTTGTGTTTTGATCTTCCTCGTGATACTCCAGAGAAAGTAAGAGGTCGTGTGACCCGCTCAGTCCGGTCTAGCCATCTGTGATAATGCCAAGTCTGGGGAACAGCGTTTGCGTGTTCCATGAAAACATTGGCGCCAAGAGAAGTGTCAAAGAAAAAAAAAGATGCAAAAATCGCACCGGATGATATCGGGATGTTTTTGTCAGATAAAAAAGACATTGAAATAAGCTCCTTGAAATTTGTTTGGCTAGTCGTTCCGATAAACTTGACTAAATTAACGGGCATGAGAGCGGCTGCAAGTAATTCTAGGATGGGTAATTCCGTCGGGTGGTTATGCAATCCAAAAGGTGCACATTGTGGGATATTTACATGGATAAAGAACATCCATTCCGGAAGTGGTTGGGCTGTTGTGACGAGATCGAGATCCATCGGCGGTTGGATGACTGCTTCTGCCTGTTGCAATTGGTTGAGCCATACTTTTGTTAATATGTCGTGATGCAAAACGTAAATAAGCCGGAATACACATGAATAGATGAGACACATTCCCGGACTTCCGAAACGCCCATTGGTGATTTTGAACATGACACGCTCTCACTGTGAAGTTGTGTCGTCGGCGAGCGTCGGGGACAGAAAGCTGTAAAAATAGTGGCTTGGCGTCAGTGTTTGACAAGGAAAAGATCGACGTTGCCAAGAAGCTGTTTGCTGGGATTGAGATTGTTCGTGGTGTCATTGAGGGGATGACAAGACTGACAATCAGCTCTTGGTCCTTCCAAGTCGAAAGATATCTCGATGCAAATCATCTCATCTGACAAATAAAATCACCGCGATTGCCCATTCCAAAAATGTCGAGGAAAAAAAAAGAAAGAAATAAGAAAATCTCAAAATGCAAAAGATCTGCTGCACAAACCCAAAAAAAAAAAGGTCATTCCTCTCCAATTTACCATTCTTCCCCGCTCCAAACTTATTCTCGATTCCGACTGCCGTCGCCAAGTCTCACGGCATTGTTAGCGCCACCTTGGCACACTTCCTTAGCGAGATCCCGACTTTTTGGTTCGCGGTCCAGCGGTCCTCCAGGAATATCTCGGCTCGGGGTTGCTTTGTTGTTCTCTCTCGAATTTGAGAGCCGTGAGAGCCTTCCCGATCGTCTTTTTTTTTTAAACTCAACACTTAACCCACCTTCTACCCCACTTAGGACCACGCCAAACCTCGCAACGGTTCGAGAATCATTCTTCTTTCAAGCGACTACCAAGTCGAACCACCTAAATTCTTTTTTTTTGGTTTTTGAATACCTACCTATTACAATCAATCATCTAATTACCCAAAGGTATTGTTTACCTTTCTCGACTCATCATTGACTCGACCATCCCTCAATGCCGCTGCAACAACCTCATTTTCGCCATCGTCGACATCCCTGACATCACTCACCATGACTTTAGCCGCAAATGCATCCGTTAGAGAGAGACGACGACGTTCCAGTGTCATGGACCTGGAACAAATGAACATCATGAAGGCGTTGACTGCCGCCGAACATTCTCGCCGCCAGTTTGTTCTAAACTTTGCCGCCAGCAAGCAGACTCACCTGTTGATTCCCGGGCAAAAGGCCGACGCGGTAAAGGCAGCAGAAGAGTGGGTTGCCGCCTGGCTCGCTCAAAATGGTCTCAGTCCCGTCAGCAGCGAATTCTTCAAGTACACAGTTGATGCACAATTGTGGAGCACTCATGGTTTGTCTCTACTTTTACTGTTTCTCAAAAGACCACAAAGCTAACTATCTTCACAGTTGGAAGTGAAGTTCAGTTTCCCTTCACCTTCATGCGCGCCAACCTCAATTCCGCACCGAGCAGCACCTCCACAGCCCCTGAGAAGGCCCAGACTTCATTGAGCCCGGACGATGCGACCGCGGACACGCGCAGTGAGGACCAAGCATCCCTGTCAAGCTCACCGTCCGCGGCCAAGACGGAGCTACCGGAGGCCCGCAGACCGCGTGGAAGCCAGCAAGAGGAGCAGACAGCGGTGACAGAGCCGGTCAACAGACAGCGGTCAGCTTCGAGCAAAAAGAGACAGCCACTAGTTACAGAGACATCTTCCGACAAGAAGCGGAGCCTGTCATTAAATAGTATCGATGATTACAAAAGGGGAAAGCTGAGTCAGGATAAGTTTCCGTTGCTGGTGCGCCTGGGACGATCTTGGTCGCGTAGAATGTCATCTACTTGATCGTTTTCTCCGGAGTTGGGATAAATTGGGCGGGGGGAAACACCGTCATACAAATCATACGGATGCATACATGGGAGGCAACCAACAGAGTGGGCAACCGAAGGATAAGCCAATGATATTTTTGGGATGACGGATAGGTGCATTTTTGCCTTTTCTTGTTTTCTGGGCGACTCGCAAAATCCGATGGAGGGGCTGGAAACAAACGGGTTGTTGCGGGGGGGAACCTCAGCGTCAGCACGTCATAACCTTGGGGAATAATATGTACGGAATGTCTTGTTGGGCGGCCAAGGTTTTCTTGGCCCGAAGAATGATAGGATAACAGCATTCTCAACATTTCCATGTTTTCTTCTTTTGCACTGCCACCATTTTTGTCGGCAAGCGCTCTTATCAGATCCAACCTGCGGCGCCTGCATGCTGACCACGGTGATAGGTACGTACCTACTTACGGAGTAAACCACTTCTTATCTGATCCCTTCCCACACCGACCAAATCTAGAATTGACTCCTTGCATGCCATTTGTGACTGTCAAATAACCACTCAAAACTGTCCGTCAGCCCATGCGCATCTTACTTTCCCATCAATTACCCAACATATCCGAAGCTGGGAACTTTGAGGAGGACAAGAAAGGGAGAAAAGACGGGGAAGGGAAGGGAGTGTGCCTTTTTCTTGGGTCAACTTGCTTGGCTCCGTCTTGGTATTGGATAGTAACATTCTTGGCTGACACTCACTTTTCGGCGTGGAGAGCGCAGAATTGTGAATGCCGAAGAGCAATGAGGTCCTTTGAAATGCTTGGTTGGTGATTATTCTTGGCAAGGGAGGAAGGGAATGGAGATTTTTGGTAGGTCCTTTGTTTCTTGGCTTTCCATGCTTGAGGGAGATGATGATGTTATCTCTCGGGGAAGTGGGTGATGGGGCCGGGTCGATGATGGTCTGGCCAGCCGTGTGGGAGGGCATGTGACGGATGAGGTCCGATGGATTGCATAACATTTCTGGGCAGACGGAAGGGTGCAGAGGTGCATGATGGTCGGCGAGTAGATGAAAGACCGGAGTGAGGGAGAGAACACAAAAGGGAATTGGATGATAGAGAATCACAGTGTATTGATCTTGGCATAGGAACTCAGGACGTTGTCGGATGCAAGGCGGCGCCTCGGCCGATACACGGCGGGAGCCTCGATATTCGGAGATTGGTCATTTCCTTATCTCTTCTGCCCCATTTGGTATTGAGATGCAGGGCTGCAGCAGGTTGTTGGGTCAACTGACAAGATTGAATGAACCCTAACCCTGCTCAGGGGCAAAAAGGGGTACAACAATCATGTCGCCTTGTTTTATTTTAGAGAACTGTGACTTATTTCCTCGCCGGGAATTTCCTCCCATTTAATTCTTTTTACGCCCTGTCATAATTTGTCAACAGCCCCAACTCTGAAACGATGCGCTGTCAATTAGGCCAAGGCGAATTGGTGCCCAACCAGCACTCAGTCTTTTGACCCACTTGGACACGACGAGAATTTCTTTTCTCTCTCAAGACATTCCAACAATCTCTACAAGACCCAAGCCACAAAATCTCAGCCCCCAAAGAAACTGTCTCGCTTCCGATAACAATTGATTTTCAACACCAACTTACAGCCCGGTAAGCGAATACCCTGCCCCCACTTATTCACAAGGCCGTGCTGTATACTGACTCTTTCCCAGCTATTCAACATGGGCGCCTCCCACTCAATTCACATCGCCAACGCTTCCTCCAAAGACATCTACGTCATGGCCTCTCTCAACCCCGACTGGGCAGTAGTAGATTCCATAGCCGACATAGGCGTCAAATTCCTCCTCGGCGCAGCAGCAGGAAATCTCGCAACAGCCACAGCCACAGCTCTCATTCCAGGTCCCTCCTCCACCCCACCAAAACAAATCAAATCCCTCAAAGATATTTTTTCCTGTTTAGAAGCCGCTCGACAACTTTTATCTCATAAAAGAGCCGAAGCGGGTGTAGCAATGGTTGATTCGTTCAAGAGAAGCGCGATACATATCCCTAGGGGGGAGTTCAAAAATGTGATGGAGAGGGAGATCTTGGGGAAGCATTTAAGTGTGGATGGGATAGCGAGTTTGTTGTCGGGAAACGCAAAGAATGTTTCGTTGGTGGTGATGAGTGAGGATGGGGGGAGAGTTGCAATGTGGAATACGAATAGTGATCATTCGTGGGTTTGTACGGATTGTGGGGAGATTAGGAGGAGTAAGTATGGGACTATTTGGCAGGTTAATGATAAGGGGAGGAAGGTGAGGTGGGCGGGGAATTGATGGATGAAGAGAATATGATGGTTGAGGTTGAAGCGGGAGATATTGGGAAATGGAATACATATGAGGGTTCGATATACAACTTCGCATTTTTCAAGGAACGAAGCATTATTTAGGGAATAAGAAAAATAAACTGTGAAATTATTTAACGTCAAGAATAAACACGTTGCTTATTCATCTTGATGTCTTGTCCCTGGTTGGTTCGGAAGACGCTTTCAGCCGGCAGCCTTCCCCAACCTGCACCCACCAATAGGAATCAAGTTGCGTAGTAAGCTATATTGACCGAGATTAAACCTCTTTTGGATAGATGCAGGTTCAATATGTCTGATGCGTATAAGAAATCCGGCACATGCATGTACGGCTGATGTGTGCCGAATGTGTGGATTTAAAAGAATGTTGATCCCGTTGTCAGCACGGATGCGGAAAACTATAGCAACCACCATTTCACCATGAAGCTAAAGTCCCTTCTTCTCCTCCTCGGCGCCTGTCCCTGGACGTCGTCAGAACCAACAGTAGCTTCCCTCACCCTCAGCCTCCAACGACTCGAATCCGTCCGAGAGATCAAAAATGTCCAAAAACACTTTGCCCAACTCGCCCAATATGGTCGCTGGGCGGAAATGGCATCCCTATTCTCCGACAACGGAATCCTCCGCTGGGGTTCAATCAATGATCCCCTGTCCGACTCTGTAGCAACAACAGTAACCGGTCCACAAGCAATCGAGAAATGGCTCCGACAAGACGCAGGCAAAATGGACGGAATCCAACCCGGTTCCCTCCACGTCTTGATCAACGACCAACCCATGATATCCCTCTCCGACGATGGTACGACTGCTAAAGGCAGATGGTTCGCCATGAAGCTCCTCGGAGACGGCGCCGGAGCCACAAGAATCGAAGGTGGCATATTTGAAAACCAATACATCAAAGAAAACAAAAACTGGCAGATTTCTTTACTTCGATACTACCCCATCTACCACGGCAACTATCAAGATGGATACAAAAATGCTGGTCCCAACAACTCTGTTCCAATTATTCCATATCATTTTACCCCCGAAACCGCCGGTCTATCCCTCCTCGCTCCAGACAACGCCACTCTTCCGAACAATTCTGCCCCCTTTTCCCCGTCTGAACTCGAATACCGCATTTCCAGACTCAACGAAGAAGACGAAGTCCGTAATCTAGTCCACACAATGGGTTATCTCGTCGACCGCCGTCTCTGGCCATCCGTCATATCCCTCTTCACCCCAAACGGCACAATAACAGTCCAAGGAAACCACTCCTCCCCTCCTGGCCCCCTAGGAATCCAATCCGTCTTATCAAGAATGGGCCCAGAAAATCTTTCCCCCGGAATCCTAAACGAACATCCAATCTTTGGTACAATCATCTCCCTCTCCCCCGATTTAAAATCCGCTACTGCCCGCGGTCTCGAAATCGGGTTGATAGGCAACCACTCTGCAAAAGCTGGCCAATGGCAATTCTGTACATTCCGTCACACCCTCGTCAAATCCCCTCTGACCGGAACTTGGAAAATCCAAAACCTCAATTACACCCGTCTGATATTCGCCGATTATGCCACAGGTTGGGGCAACGGCGGCATCTTCCCTCCCTCAAACTCAACTCCCACCCCACCCCCTTTTTTCAGTTTATCCCCTCCTCCTCTCCGCCCGGCAAACTGGACCCCTTTCTTTCCAGTTAATCCCTCCCTCCCCCGTTCATCAGCCTACGACGAATCAGAATCCGTTTCCTCCGCCTACGGCAACTACGCAGACGATATTCTCTGCGGCTCATTCGCCCTCTTACACGCAAAAAAAGGATTTAAACTCTCTCCAGGAATAGGATGGTATTTATCCCCAGAGAAAATCTCTTTGGCATGTTCCCTCCGCTATTATAATTCCTCCTCCCCCTTTTATGACCCCACTTTGACGCCAACTCGACTCCGCTCTTCAGTTCCATTACACTGGAGAATCCAACCGGTGATACTCGCATCTCAAGACGGTAAATCAGTTACCCTTCGCACAAAACTTTTGCAAACCGGTTCGTCAAGAGTAGCAGGTTCTTCAGGATGGAACGGAGGAATGTATCACGATCAATTAGTTTTGGAAGAAAACAGAAGAAAAATTTGGTGTTTAACAATCGATGAGTTTTATTGGACGAGTAAGAACTGGACGAGCGGTTGGGCAGCTGTTGAACCAATGAGTCAAAATGATACTGTAAAAAACGTGGTAAAAAGACAAGGAAATGAAATAAGAGGGTTACAGCCTGATGTGGATTTATTGCATCCAAAGTTATTTGAAAGAGAAGAAGGGTTTAATGGTGGTCCAGGAAAAACAGTGTCGTGGCCGGCAATTCAAAGAATGTGGTGGCCATATAGACATTTAGTGACGGGAAACGTTTCTGAAGATTATTGGGGTCCGGGATGTGTGCCGTGTCGGGGTGCAAAGCCGGATTGGTTATTGACCGCCAATGGGTATCAAGAACCGCCTACTGGACCAACCGAAGTCAAGGCTCGCCTGACAGAAAATGGAAAAGTAGAGGTAACAGTGGTTGGCGGCCCCGAGGAAAAGGCAAGCGGGGGAATTGTTCAATTGCGGATCGACATGGAAGCTGGAGAAGCAGGTTTATTGAGCTCCGGCGTGGTGGGATCAGACGGCAGTGTCACCTTGACGGTAACACCAGAGAATCTGTCACAACCAAAAAGCAGTTTGGCAGTGTATTACTTGGGCAACAATCAATTAAAGCCTGGGAGGACAAATTTGGGGACCAAAAAGGTCTGATAGGGATTTATTTGGCATTAAAATACCATAAAGAGTCATAACTATTCATCCATAGGGACATGATAAGCCATGATTAAAAACCTTCAAATCAACTCCGGAGTCCGCTGTTCTCCTATCCCATTGAGTCCCATCCATAGAGACATTGTTTACAGATCCACCCAATCCTCAGTTGCTGGTCATCACTGCAAAGTAACGGATCGCTGAAAAAATCATGAGGCAGATAGCCGCGCTGCAGATCATGATCATTCCTGTGTCCAGCATAGCTGCAGCTGTGGGGCTCAAATTGTTCTCCATCCATCCAGAAGGACGAAAGATGCCACGACGCGTGGCCGGAGGGTTCTCATGGTCGGTGTCCGACACCTCCAGGTCGCTGCCCATGTAGTAGCCAGATCGACGCAAGTGCTCAATAATCCTATATCCTTCCATGTCCTTGTTGGGGTCCTCCTGGAGGGTGGTGGCAGAAGACACGTTGGAGGGTTGCACGGGCTGAATGGTATCAGTCTCTGTATAGGGCGGAGGGTCACGAACCACAGCCGCCTGCGGAGCTTGAACGCTTGTGCTGGGCTGGGCAGACTGCGAAGCTTCGACGCTCGCGGTCTGCTGAGCAGGCTCGGTGTTCACGGCGCGAATCTGCATTGTTGCGTCGCGATGTAAAAGTGTCGGTCGAAAAGATTGTATGATTTACTGAAGGTTGTTAGACATCGGATTTATTTGATGGAACGATGCAAGAATCTTGTTTCATACCTCGAGGATGGTCAGAATAAATGAAAGTCGACCGACTACTTGATTCGCGGGGAATGTGATGATTGAATGAGTCGACAAGCAGTCAAACACGCGATGCGGAACGAGTTGAATTCGCCCTTGCGGGGCTAACGATGGACTCGGTATTGACTGTTTGGATATTTGTAGGGAAGAGGAAAGAAATCGGAAGCAGGAATTTTCTGGAAGGTCAAAAAAGGTGGGACAGGACAGGCGGCGGGAGTCTTGAATTCTAGGGCACAACACACAGAGAAGGGAAAGTGCTCTTGCCCCTCCGAACTTTTCGGGTCTGCGGTGACGGGACATGTTTCGTGACTTCCGGTCGTCGACGGCTGTAACAATAACTTGAGAAGGAGGCGGGGGAGGCAAGTCCGGACTGCCAGAGTGGCACACAGGGTTTCACGAGTCGAACCACGACTTCCAGGTTGTTCTGTTACCCCTCAGTGTAATTCACAGTGCCTGCTTTCATCTCACGTTTCATCTCTACCTGTGAGAATCTGGAATATGAACGCATTGTACAACTGTTGTTTCAGGGGTTGGTCCCTTTTCAATGATGTTCAAATAGACATGTGACGATAAGTAACCCCGAGGGATGCTTTTTGAGAATACTTCATATTGGTTTGGTGTGACACCAACGTATTTATCTTAATAATGCAAAAGAGCTGGATCAATAACCCCATAAGTGACCAACATCATGCTCCTAAAATTGAGCTTCGACCATGACAACCTTGGCACCGTGATTGCGTGTTAACCTTTGTGGCTTTGGGTGTGTAACAATAACTAGAGGTCAGAAAGATAGACAGCTGAGAAAGAATGGGAGGGGATTTCTGCATTTGTGGTAATCGGCATTTCCGCTGTGAGTGGCCCTGAGTGAAGCCATATTTATGATCCATCCGCACCAACAATTTGGAGATCTTGCAGTGAGGATGAACAAGACAAATACCCACGACGTTGTTGTGCTTGGCTAGTGGCTCACGAAGAAGTTTGAACACCGGATCGCGCTCGACAAACTGAGAGTCGGCGTTCTCAAAGGTAGGCAGGATGTTATAAGCAATTTTAACAACGTATCTCGGAGGAATGATAAGGATTTATTTTCTATCAACAGTCTCTTTACACACGCACGAGGGACCATCTGGACAAAAATGCGGTCAGAAATGAAAAAACAGAGAATGCAGGCTGTGAAAACGCCCTCAGCTGGACATCGGGCCCAGACGGGGCCGGCTTTCGCAGCCAGGACAGTGCGGCAGTTGCTCTAACGCTGTGGTTCCACAATTCTAACACGCATTCAGTTTGCGGAGAACAACAAGCACCGTGTATTAGGCAAGGGAGTTTGGCACTTGAATTGCACCAAACCTGGCTCTTGTGATCGGTGTATGCAGACGGGCTTCTCTTCATTCTACCATCTTCCCGAGTTTGCAACACTCCTCGCCAACCGCAGTCCTCCTCTCCAGCTGCAGCCATGGCCATTCAAAGCGTCGAGGAGAACACGGATGGGTTCAGCAAAAAGGTCGTCCGTCTCCGATCGGAATATTCGAAGAGACGACAGAAATCGAATGCATTCCCACCTGCATGGCGCTCTATTCACGACACGAGACTCGTGCGCGGCGAAAAGCCCGCCGTTGAGATCTGGTACAAGGACGGCAGGAGATTGGGGCAATACGCTCGTCTCGACGATATACCCGGAACATTTTCCGGCGCTATTCTTCGCGTCGAGCGTAACATTCCCCCACGTCCGCGGCCACTTTGAGATCGAAGGCGACGTTATTCGTAAGCTCGACGAAGCCCCTGAACACCCTCCCGAGGAGGAAGACGACTGTGAGAATGTTTCGGATCTCGTTGCCAAACTGCCAGCTGTTGATGTCGATCCATCCAAGTATTTCACGAAAAAAGGGAAATACAGAAGTGAGATTGAGAAACTTCTGAAGTGTCAAGGCGGGTCATGTCCTGGCACCGTTCTATCTCCGCATCTGATTCATCTCCTCGGTGCGTCCTCGGACGAACAGCTCGTCTTTGAGCGATTCTCGACGCGCGTGATCCTGGGGCACTTCTCCTCCCTCGAAAGGTATAAGCGCTGGATCCTACACATCATCGAAGCTCTCTCCTGTCTCCACTCCCGCGGCATCGTACACCGAGATGTCCGGATCGATAACCTTCTATTCACCAAAGACGGCAGCCGCCTGATCGTCTGCGATATTGAGGGCCGATGGGGCCAGCGAGTTGCCGGAAGATCGTCCAACCCTGTCCGAGCTGAGGAAGATGGTCGAGTCAATGGAGGTCAGTCATTGACCTGGTGTTGGAGATGTACCGGGAGTGGTTGTAGGTGCCGAGCGTGGCAGGCCCAGGCCGCCAGGCATGTCACATCAGCGGAGCTGGGGATGGTGGGGGTTCCACGACCAAAGTTCATTTTATCTGGTGGTATTTGAAGACATGACTCGTTATCAAGCCGAAAAGTTAAGAATCAAATCCTCCAATGGTCCAATGACCTTGACCAGCACCTCATCAATGAATTCCGCGCTTCCCAGACCGGAGTCTCTTTAAACTTCAACCGGACGCAGCTCTTGATTATATCTGCAAGCTCTGGCCCATGCGTAAATTCCACTTCCTCCTGCCAGTCTCCCGCAGCGGACAAAGCCATTGCTGCTACTCCTTTGTCTTTCAACACATTGGTATGATTTTCAAACTCTTTCCTCAGTGTCAATTGGTCCAGGAGCTCCGTCACTTGCTCACATGTGTTGTGGTTCCCAGTCGTTTCACTGCCTTCGAGAAAGGCAACTCCCAGTACATTTGACACGGATGGGGAACCGACGAGCATTCTCAACGTACAAGATGACTGTTGGGTCGCCTGACTTTTGTACCAAACCGTTGCTATGCCACATTCGTGGGGATAGGGACATGCACAGCGCCAGGACTTCGGGTCAAAAAGCTGACACAAGATTGCTGCAACCTTTTGGAGTTGGAAAAATGGCGCTGCTCTTCTGCTAGATGCGCGCTTCATTCCTTGTCTCACAAACGCGGCTCTGACGGCGTCTGACTGTGCGATGCCGAGATTGTTGCTTAAAAATCGCTGCAAAGCTGTATTGGTATCTCGAATTTGCTTCACCAAGTTGCTATTGCTCGTAAATTTTAAGGCGACTTGCAACCTGTATTTCGCAGATTTGATAGTGCCGGAAGACGGAAGGTATACCGTCTCATCTTGGATGGATAGGAGGGCAGCAAGCTTGTCTAGAGTCTGCTGCTGTTGATGTAACTTCCTGCCTCTATTACAAGGCGGAAGCCTGCCAATGCAGGACCGACGAGAACTAGCTCGGCCATTCTGAGAGTTGTGAGATGGTGTAGGCCGTAATCGCACAGGGCGCTTTTTGGTGGTGCTTTCAGGATAGAACCAGTGGAGGGGAAACCTGAGTTGCGTGCTGGGAATTGGGTGAGGATCAGACACTTGGTGCCCATCTCGAATATCAGCAACTGCATGAGGATGGATGCTAAGTATATATAAAGACACCTTATTGGTTCTTTCACCCCCCGAGGGATATTACCCCGCTCGCCCCCAATGCACGCGTGGCTACTGTAGAGGATAGCCTCTGTCAGATCATGACTTCAACCGAGATTCATCGTTCCCAAGGTCAATCAATCTCATCTACACTCTACCCTCATGTTTTAGGATGGTCTCCGACGCCGTTGATGATTTATCCTTATGTCGACTAGCACAGAAATGCCGCACAGCACTTGAAGACTTGTACAAGTACCTCGTCGAACTGTCACAGGATTACGAGCGGCACGCTGCGGTGATTCATAATCTCTGAGGCCGTTACAACATTTGGGGAAAGAACTTGGGAGCTTTTCTGGATGGCGGATCAAGGTCGTCCATAAATTGGCGACTTCGGAAGGCAGACAGGATGCGAGAGGCTTTGTCTAAGACCCTGCAGGATTTGCATGGCGCTGTTAACCTGGGTATGTCCATGAACTGAGCGTTGCAATTTTTGAAATATTTTATAAGCAACGACTAATATCTACAAATACACAGCTCTTCGCATTGTGCGTGGTGATGCCGAGAATAGGGGGCCCGTTGATCTTGATGCTTTACTGGGCGAGCTTGACCAAGAGGTCCCGGAAAACGGCGATCTCATTGCCTTTTTCCTGTCGCCAAATACTGAGCTAAGGGACCTATTCACTACGGCCAAATTCTCAGTCGACCGACTGTTCCGGTTCGCGATGATAATTCGCCGTGATACTCGAGAAAATTTCATCAGGGCACCTTCTTGCACAGTCATCTTCCCGCCGACGATCCTAGTCTCGAAAACCATGTAAGGCACATCAAAGACAAATATCCAAAGATGGCTGAAACTCCATGGTTACGTGAGAAACTTGCGCAGGCGTTCTTTTATCGACGGTGGTTCATTCTGTCCCGTGAGCGCGAGTCAAACCAGACGACGAGATCAGACGAATCCGACGATACCAAATCATTCCGAAACGCGACAACGTATCGAGATGGCCCTGATAGTACCACTACAAATGACAGTCAGACTGCGGAGAGCACTGCAAATAGCACTGCTACTTCGTTTGCTTTGGCAGTCTCTGTGAATCAAGACGGGCAACTGGAACTTCCTGACCTGACTTGGTATCTAATCAAAAATGTCCGCTTACAGTATGATGAGCCGTTTGAATGCCCGTTTTGCCATCGAGTTCAGCAAGTTGGTTCTCCTCACGAATGGAGCTAGGTTTTGAAGTGTTAATCTCCTGATCACACTGGCTAATATAACTTGACTCTAGGAAACATGTTCTCAGCGACTTGCAACCTTATATTTGCACCTTTCAAAACTGTCCAACTGGCCTGTTTCGCACCCGCCACGAGTGGTTCAACCACGAACTTGAGATGCGCAGAACCAAATGGTCATATCGACTATGTGATTTGTCCCTCTTCTATCAAGACGAAATAATCCGCCACGCAGATGCAGAACATAGTACAAGGGTCCAAGGATCAATTACGACACCATGTGCAAGCTTCATCCGCCCTCTGCGCGACTTCCAAGCAGGCTCTTGCCCATTTTCCAACGACTGGACGCCACGTGATAGCTCCGAGAAAAGCGGCATCGCCTTCTGCAAACATCTGGGAAAGCACTTACAACATCAGGCATTGGACGCCATTCCCATGTCGATGGATGGTGTCACACGGCATTCCATGACTGAATCGCTCACAGTGTGCCAGGTCAGCTAACAGGACAACAAGCAGGCCAAGAAGCCTCAGGAGCCTACCAATATAGTAGGGCTCCCATGGGCGGCCGACTCCTGCACGTCCAGGTGCCCGAAGCACTGCATCTTGACGGATGGTTGGTCAGGAATGTCGGCGACACGGGATAGATCTGCATGAAGGAAGCAGTAGGACCTCTGAGTCAGAAGACCTGCATTCTTAGCAATCATAACAAAGCCCAAAGGAGACCTCTGGTCGAGTGAAGGACCCAGGAGACAGTGGAAGCCATGGAGGGCTTCTACGGGTATAAATAGGCCTTGATCTTCCAGTTCAGATTGTAGGAAGGCAAGGACCTCTGAGGCCATAACAGATTATTACATTGATTTGAATACAAGCCCTATTCCAAGGCCTTACCTTCAAGCCCTTGTCTCAGATGGCGTCGAGATTCTTGAGCCTCCGGGCTCAACCACAGCTGCCAATACAAGGGATTTGGACTCGCAAAGATCCACCGCACGGAACGTTCCAGGAAGTCACACGGCAGGATATCACGTCAGCTATATCAGCAGCTAACGGCTGCGCAGAAACGTTATTGAAGACTATCTCAAGGAAAGCTTTGGTGAGAGTAGCATGGTCGAAGAGAACGTAAGTCAGAACGCGACTCGTAACCGTGACAGCATTCCCACTATTGAATATACACATTGACCATCCGTTGTTAACAGAATGAGGGGTTCGAATACGCTGTATACACTCGGGTGGAACTTTCACGGGTACGTATTATCATCGCGAGGCTTTAACGGAAAGGCTAATTTAAATCCGGAATCAGCATTAAATTAGAGATATCAAAACGCAGCTTCGTAATGTGTCCGTCTATAAATAATCGGTAATGCCCGCGGATTTATCGTGCCAAAAAAAAGAAAGAAAAAAAAAAGAAAGACGATAGGCCCCACCCCTAAATCTAAGTGGGGTCGAGTTTTGTTGTAGCCTACGGGACCTCCCGGCTTGGCAGGTGCACAGTATTTTACATGTCACGTGCTGTATGGATACATGAGAGACAGTGGGTTTACAGCCCAGCGGGAGTGAATTCGCCGGAAGTGAGCTGGAATCGAACTTTGTTTCACTTATAGTGCACGTAACGCGAACAAGGCGCCTTCCATCCTTCTGTTAGATAAATAGACTGTGGAGTGGATACTCCACAGTTGACACCTCAGGCAAGCAGTGCATGACCTCGGTCAAAGCACTGCAGACCACCAGTTTGCAGAACAAGCAAAAAAGCAAGCAAGAAACACAACACAATCTCAATCACCATTTTTGACCCTCACATTTTGTACCTGGTTGAAACCTCGCATCATCTAACACCTTCGTTAGTTCCTTTCCATCCTACTTTTTTTGGCCTTTTTCATTCTCGACCACACTTCCTTTTCGGCCCCCACGATGACGGGAACCCCAAGAACCCTGCTGAGCAAAGCCAAGAAATGCCAGCTGAGGGAGGATTTCTTAGCGCTGAGATTGTTGGGTTCATCCCGACAACGACATTCAATCGTTGGGCATTCTCCACCACTCCTTTTTCATGTTAAATTCTCTTGGGATTCATGAGTTCAAAATTCGGCGTCGCCGGCTTCTCCTCGACTGAGCGCACCTATTTTCAACATGGCCACCCAAGAACTCGACATCGTCATCATTGGCGCTGGTGTCAGCGGCATCAACGCTGCATATCGTCTGCAGAATGAGCTACCCGCTCGCAGCTTTACAATTCTCGAGTCAAGAACAGAGATGGGCGGAACTTGGGATTTTTGGAAATACCCGGGAATTCGCACCGACAGTGCCATGGCTCTTTTTGGATTTCCCTGGCGCCCATGGCCTTACGAATCCACCATGGCCCAAGCTCAAGATATCACCAACTACATGAAGAAGTGCGCTGCCCAGGAGGGTATCGATAAGAAGATTCAATTTCGCAACTGCGTCAAATCTGCCAGCTGGAACACTGAGGAACAGAGATGGACTCTTCAGGTGGATGCAACTCTCGAGGACGGGTCGCTGGAGAAGAGGATAATCAAGTCTTGGTGGCTGATCGTCTGCAGTGGATACTACAGTTACGAAAAGGTTCAGCCTGCTGCTATTCCTGGAATCGATACCTTCAAGGGGCAAGTGGTACACCCGCAGTTTTGGGACGACAAGGTCGATTATGCTGGGAAAAAAGTCATCATTATCGGCTCAGGTGCCACGGCAATCACCCTCCTTCCCGCCATGGCCGATACCGCCGGTAGCCTGACCATGCTGCAAAGAAGTCCATCTTTCATCTTCAGTCTCCCGCGAAAAGATAAGACGGTGCAGAACCTCTCAAGATGGATGCCCAAGCGTTGGGCTGTTATTGTCAACTGGTGGCAAAGAATGTTCATAGAGACTGCCTTTGTCAAGTTTATCCTCACGTTTCCCAACGCTGGCCGCAAATTTCTTTTGAGCAGAGCAAAGGCCCAACTTCCCAAAGGCTTCGATATCGAAAAACACTTGAGCCCACGCTACGATCCTTTCCAGCAACGTCTCTGCTTTTCTCCCGGCGGCGATTTTTACAAGGCACTTCACAAACCAAACGTCAAGATCGTTACCGATATCATCGAGACGGTGACCGATGATGGCATTCTTCTCAAATCTGGAGAGAAGCTCGAAGCTGATATGATCATCACCGCCACTGGTCTCTACATGGCATTGTTATCAAGTATTGCAACCGACATTGACGGCATGTCACTCAACGACACTATCAACCAGAGATACGTGTGGAATGGATGCATGCTAGAGGGTGTTCCAAACGCAGGACTTGTTACTGGATATACCGCTGCGACTTGGACGCCCGGCGCCGATGTTCGTACCCGGAAGCTGATCAAGGTTATCAAGCATCAGGAAAAGACCGGGACAGTCATCGCCAAACCTGCTATGAATCCGTCAGAACGAGCCCGATATTCGCCCAAGGCATTCTTCAACTTGACATCAACGTATGCAGTTAATGCTTTGGACAGGTTGCCGCTCTCTGCCGGGGTTGGCGTATGGCGGATGGGAACCAACTGGGTTGTCGACGTCTGGCAGTTGATGTTTAGCAGTGTCAAGACTGGTATGCAGTATGTTGGGAAGTCGAAGGATGTCTGAGGTTGCCATTTTATTTTTACTGTACATGATGAAAGATGAACATAATTCGATACCCGTCGATAAGCTGTATAACAAAATGGACGCGAAAGGCACACTCCTTCAAAGTTTGGGGTTTTCTTTCTCCACATTGGTATCCCTGAGATGTCTGAACCGATTTGGCCAAATGCCTTGTTTTCCGGGAGACAGAATGCCATTGGGGTCGACAGCGTCCTATGGGTGTTAGCCGCTTGCCGTTTAACCCGCTTGGAACACTCACCTTGATCTTTTCCACAAACCGATTATACGCATGGTTATTAAAATCGTTCAAGTCCGCAATCAGATCTAGACACATCAGCACTCGACCACCCGAAGAGAAGAAAAAAGAAGACTGACCCATATGGTTCACATGTCCCCGATACATTCCATACCCTCTCTCCTTAGCCAACCCATGCAACCCACTCCACAATCTCTTCATCTTTTCCTTTTGCTCCGAAACGGTCTGATCCCACGTAAACATATTCATCACAACCACATGCCGCTCATGCATAAAGAAATCTGCCATCAACTCCACCCCGTTTTCCTCGCAAACCGGTTTACTAGCCTTCATCCACTCCAACACTGCCTTTCCAGAAGAAGGAATAACAGGTGCGTAATCCCCGTGAGCCGCTTTTCCATCTTTTTTACTCTTTGGAATAGGCCAGTTTATCAACGGAAGACTCCATAAAGTGGGTATCCCGACAAACATACTCCCTTCTTCCTCTGGTACACTCTTTGCATCAAGCTTTTCGCCGTCTTTCCCAGCATACAGTTTTCCTGTTATCGTTCCAGTCGGTGCTTTCTTGGACAAGACGGCTTTGATCTCCTCGAAGGTAGCCTCAACAATTCTTTTCGGTCCGTATAATCCCCATCGAGCATACCAATGTCCATACCCTGTCTCTAGTCTCAATTCCTCTAATCTCCAATCAGGTACTGGCCCCTCCCCTTTCCAATAATCTTCTCTGCGGCCATTAATGCACAAAGTTTCTATCAAACTAGTGAACCAAACACAAGATCCGGGGATAGTCCCATCTCGTTTCATTTCCCCAAAGATTTCGACCAAAAGTTCAATATCGTCGAATCGTGGCATACTGAACGTGCAACACATGTACGATTCCGGCTGAGGAGTCAAGAAGATGCTCATTTTTGTTACGATACCAAAATTTGACTGGAGGAATAAGCCTTCAACTGAGGGACCATAAGTGAATTTTGAGAGAAAAGAGTTTGGAGAGTTGGAAATGCCGTATTGGTTTGTGCGGAGGAGGGTGCCGTCTGCGAGGAGGATTTCGAGAGAGGAAATGTGTTGGTGGTGGGCGTAGAGTTGGCCGAAGCCCATGCCGCGGTCGATGGTCTGTTGGTGTTAGAGAAAACAGACTCAAAAGAGGAGACCCCGAATGAAAACAGCGAATTGGAGAAACCAAAAAAGGACAGGAAATAAAAGAAAACGAGAGGGGAAAAAATGAAACGGGAGCAGAGAAGCCAGAAGAAAGAAAGGGGGGGAAGAAAAGGAAAAGAAAACACATACATTCCCAATCACGCTCCCCCATCCCAAACTAGGAGTACTAGGCCACAACCTTTTCTTATTCGCAACGCAGTATTCGTATAACTGCGACCAAGTAACCCCAGGTTCGACAACAGCATAATGAAACTGATCATTCACTTCTATGATCCTGTCCATCCTGTGAAGATCAAGCGCCACAGAGCCATTAACGCGGGGAGCTGGGCCACCATACCCTAGGTTTTTACCGCGGGAGAATGTCCATAGGGGAATTTTGTGATTATTGGCGATCGCGACGATCGATTTGAGTTGTGGGAGGGATTGGGGGCTGTTTGACGTCCTTTCGTTAGTATTGATGACGGTACGGGAAAGGGATGAAAGTGTGAGAGCATACCAAACTGCCGCACTGGGAACCTTGCGCTTGGAAGGATCATGTTCGTTTACATCATATGGATCAATATAATCTGACAGAGCAGAATCGATAAAAACTGCATCCTTTCCTACGACCGAAATAAATTCTTGGATTGCTTGCTTCAAATCCGATTGACGGATACCAGGGGGAAGAACTGGTTTGATGGGATGCCGGGGGTTGCGCTCAAAGGTGAAGAGGTGAGCGTCTTCGTGTGCTTGATCGGGGTAGGTGGGAGGGGGTTTGGTTGACATTTTGGCTGTTGCTGACAAAAGGGGGAAAGAGTAGAGAAAGGAGTGGGATATCCTCCGGTCATGTATATGCACCCAAGAAAGACTGGATTATATGACAGATGAACTGCCGAGTTCTTGTGATACACACATCATGCAACATCTTTCCGTTATTTACCACTGAACCAGAAAATCCATGCATATCTTATTTCTTCCCCAATTCCGGCAATACAAATACCAGCCGTGGTTCATCGGTGGTTTGTGTGCGGGGGCTTTTTGTGTAACCAAACATGGTGGGAGTTTGAGCAGAGGGCAAACTCTCATCTTCCCCGTTGAAACTGGGTTTTATCTCAAAACCCTGCCTGTTCAACAAGTGTCCAAAACCACGTAATCAGAGTGTTTTGATCTATGAGAAGTCGCACTATTTAAGTAAGATTTCTCTCACTTCCTCATCCATTGCCCAGCATTCTAACGTTCCATATTCCGCCGTATCCCCCCGACGTTTCTTCTGCTTAGGCCATTCCCCGTGCCCTGTGAATCCACAGTCCATTGGAGTAGAGGTTTTCAGACGCTTTCCACGAGTAGGAAATTGAAACTCGACGATCCCAATGCGCTCAAGGAATTCACTGCGCTTCTTGAGGATGAGAATCCACGTCTTGGTGTAAGAGGAAGGGAGAACAAGACCCTCAAAATCTTCCATGTCGGTCTCAAGAGAGAGTTCGGTATCCATAAACGGTGGAATTTGCACTACTAGCCGGTTTGCTAACGGTACACGACAATATACGCGTTTCGCGGGTTGTTCACCTGTCTTCGAAAACACTGCGAAAACGCAATCGACTCGCTGTAGCTTCACCTTAACCACCAGACCACGCAGTCTTAGACATGGAGATACACGGAAAGATCCACAGGCCGGCTGCCTTGTGGTTCTGCGCTGTAGCACAGAGTATGTCAGGTTTCGTCCTTCCTCATCTTCAAACCTGGCCTGGATTCCACCGCAGAGTGGATCATCGCTTTCCGAGAGCCTGACTGCTGAACTGTCAAAGATAGGCACACCCTCCCACCCTGCCCATGACCAACTCGGGAGTCCGCCTCTCCTCCGAACTGGCGTCTTGTGGTGCCAAGCGAGGTCTAACAGAAGCAGGGAGCTTAACTTATCGAACAAAAGACCCCAGACATGATAAATAGGAGTTGGCCATTCCTCAAAGGTCCGCAAAACGCCCAAGAAGGCGTTTAGGCCATCTGAATCGAATGTGGGATTCTTGGACGCATACGTTGTTATATATGTCGCTGCCAGGTCCAGAAGCTTCATTCTTTTCTCCGGGGTCCAGTTGAGGGGACGCAGTGAGATCACCGCATCTAGTCTCGCAGTTGGGAAGAGTTGTGACGAAAACAACAAGCCCGAGTCAGGGGTAATGTCGCTTAATGGCTATCTTATTGCCTCACAGCAATACATCTGGTTACACAGAAATGACACTTGGTGATCCGTGAAAATAAGTCTGCGCTGCGAGAGAAAACCTTCTTGATAGGTCCACCCGCGAGTTGACCAGGTCGACTTTTGTAGTGTATGGGTTGTATGCTCTGGAACCCGCACAATCGTTGCGCCCGCAATTTGACCTCTTGGTTGCCACAGCCTGTGCCGTTTGCTGACGCCCGGTAAGCCGTATTTTGAATCGTTGCCTGCCGCTGCGATAATCGTAACAATCGACTTGGAGTAAATTCGGTCCATTTGAGAGATTTGAAGATGTTTCTGGGACTCTGTTTACGGAATACACTTCAAATCAATCAGTAAAGGAGACAAAAGATAATATGCAAGACTCACATAGCAATCCACCCACAAATAGCGAAACCCAAGGGACAACGTCACTGAGATATTGTCCTCAATGACTAGAGGAATCTGGGCCGGAAGGGTCGAGCCAGTTGGGATGTCTAGGGGCGTTTTACCAGCCTGTCTAGGGCCCCAGACATAAGATAAAGTGACATAGTCACAGACTGTCAAAAGTGCAACGACATTTCTGTTGTGACCATCAATGACGCGAAATCCGGCTATGGGTGGAATGGAGGGTCTTCGGCACTTGCTGCCGTTGTGATGTTGGCGGCAGTGTGAAATCCAGCCATTGACGGTGGCGAAGTCTATCTTCTTGCTTGATATCTTGCGAAAATCAAACTATTCCGGCTCATTCAGACTTTCATCGTGAATAATGCCTGAAAAGCCCTGCTGCTTGCACACGTCATAGATAGACCGACATTTTTCGAGATCCTCGCCACTGACCAAAGGTATTCCAAACGCAATATTGCTGGGGCCAAGGTTCCGCGGCGGGTAATGGTGGGAGTTGAGAACCTCCCAAGCTGAGAATGCGAGCAGGCGGTAGTCATCAGGCACTGGACCGTGAGGTATGATGAATAAAATAAGTTTACAAAAGACGCACCGGGAAGGACTTGAATTTTGAGGAAGCGTAGCGATATTCCGAACCCAGCAACCGGAGTTGATATTTGATTCGATAACCCTCCAGAAACCCTCATTGCGCCTCTTATTCACCTCAAACCAGCACAAAGATGGGCAGAAATTGCAGAGCAGTGCTTCCTCATGGTTGCCGGATTTTTCCTGGTTCTCCGAGTGGCTTGAGGATATATGGTGGTTCCTTGTAACGATTAGTGCAGTTCGGGAGGTGGGAGAGAAAAGAAAAATGACCAGGTATGTGGGATGCCTATTTAACGTGTCGTCTTCTCTCTGTCTATTAGGCAGATTCATGCTTCAGCCCCCGACACTAGAGCGAATTGGCCTGCTCGGCCAATAACTTTAGAGCAGTGCGGCTGAGTGCTGCCATTTGGGGGAGGGTAATAACGTTATTTAGCACGCCTGTTGACTGCCAAACCATTTCTGAAACCAAACCCCAGCCTGATCCTCACTAGCATCCCTCTGCTGCCTCTGCTTCGGATCACTGTAATCCCCTCTAACAGCAAACCCATGCTTAGCCCCAGGGTACACAATCACTTCATAGTTGCCCTCCTGTCCGACCTCGGCACCCTTGGCCTCCAGAATTCTGATCAAAGTCCCCATATTCTCCCGACCCATGTACTCGTCATCATCCCCGTTGGCAACACTCAGCGGCTGCTTCACAGCTTCAATATCCTTTGGAAAGCTCAACATTCCCGGATGCGCAGAAAAGGCGCAGTCCACGAGAAACTTTCCGTCCAGCTTGTTTTGGTCGACATCGTGGGTTACGAGGATTGAGTGCATTCCTCCCCAGCAGAAACCTGCCACTCCTACTTTGTCAAACTCTGGGCGTATGGCGCGCAAAAAAGCAAGAATGCGCGGGTGTGACGCGCCGCGATTGTTGCGGAGGAAGAAGAAAAGGAGTGCGGGGCCCAGACGGAGGAATTTCAGAATTTTGGAGAAGAAGGAAAGCGAGGTGTCTTTGGTCTCTAGAAAGGATTCAGAAAGAGGGGTTCCGGCCATGAAATCGGGGAGGTAGACGAGGCAATTAACGCGAGTGGCATAGGAGTCTGCAAGAATTCGGGCGTGCTTGGTTGCCCAGCCAAAAGCGTCGGGGATGTAGACGATGACATTTTTGGGAGAGGCCGGATTGGACGTTGAAGAATTGGAGGGTCGCGCGACGTAGGTTTTGAAACCATGAATTTTTTCTTCGGTCCCGTGGATTTCGACATCCTCGGGACGAGTGCCGGTGAAGCAGTCTTTGCAAAAGGGAGCTTGCATTGTGTTGCTTTATGAAGCTGGTTAGCTAGAAGAAATGGCGGGGGAGATGGGCGATATTTTAGCAGATGATGTCGGTGACGACGGCCGCTAGAATGCCCCGGATTTTTCGCGCTGGAAAAGAATGGCAACAAAACACACCAACCCCCGCTGCCGGAAACAGCAATCACGGGCCCGGTTGTGCAAAGATGAGTTGGCACGGGGCAGTCACTTAATTCTGTGTCACCATCTGACTGCGAGAATACGCTTCACAATACGCTTCAAGCATCTTGGGGCGGCTTTGTTCTCACGTTTCATCTCACTCATCATCAACGCTCATACAACATAATTTTCTCATCATGCTTGGCCTTACTCATCGCCGATTATTAATTAGTTCGCCTTCGAGTCAGATTGAAGCTCGCGCTCTTTAGTGTACATCGATTCTTCCCCTTTAAAATCCAGCATCGTCAACCCAAGTTTTACCCCTCATCAAACACCGTCATTTTCTGACAAACATGTGTAAAACAGCAGATGACGTACCCCGCGGTGTCGGCACCGGTACCATCACGGCCGCTGTCCGATCACTTCTTCCGAACCACCCTGTTTGCAACGAAGCACTCAACCTCGCCAAATCATCTCTTCCCGCATCCATCCTGTACCACAGCTTTCGAGTCTATTTTTATGCACAAGCTTTCATGACAATCTTTCAAGACACCGATCCGACGGACCCAACGCCTGCCAGCATCGCCCGCGCCGAGCCCCACGTCCTATTCGTCGCCTGCATCCTCCACGACATCGGCACCTCATCAGTGTACGACTCCGTCCCAGAACGATTCGAGGTTGTCTCGGCCGACGTCGCAGCTCGTTTATTGCGCTCCCACGCTATTCCCGAGCCCGCGGTTCGAGATGCATGGCTTGCCATGTCCTTACACACGAGCCCGGGAATTGCAGAACGTCTTGGCGGCACCGTACGAGCACTCCGGCTTGCAGTCAGGGCAGACTTTGGGAGTTATCCTCACCCACCCGCAGAATACGTACCTGGTGGGGCCGAAGCCATGAATGCCATCCGATGGCAGCTCCCTAGATTGGAGGTTGAGAAGGAACTCGGTGATTCTGTCGCAAACCAAGCGATATCAGATCCGCAAAAGGCGCCAAAGGCGAGCTGGCCGGGGGACTTGGTAAGGGCAAAAAGGGAGCATCCTGGATGGGATGGTGTCAATAAGGGTTTTTAATTTTTTTTGTATATACGAGCCACGAAAAATGACTGGACGAGACATCACCAACCCGACCACCAGCAATTTGACAGCCAAGACATTGGTTTTACAGCAGTATAATCAACCATCGTTGACAAAGGACACGGACTGGTTGGCGGGCATCAGCGGCGAGGAAAAGAACCCAACATCGAATTATCCTGCAGCTCATAGCACTCAAGCACGTGTCACCAACGATTGTGCGCTTGTCCACGACTTGTGTGGCCCACGTAGGGCCTCAAAGTTAGATTCAGACAACCCTTTCTCATGCGCAGTAGACCTTCTCGCTGTTGCATGCTTCCAGGGATCTGATGATTAGGAGGAAGGGACTTTCACTTTCTGTGTCCTAGTTCTGGGGGCTAGAATAGAAGGAGAGGAGAAGGTTCACTCTCGGTTGGGAATGGTTTGGTTTGACGAGAGATCTCTTGATTCAATTGGGGTGAGTGGTGGTGTTGAGAAAATGAAAACTATTGTTCAAGGCAGGAATCATGTGGCCAAGCACTGAGGAACATCGGGCCCGAATATTGGGTCAAGACCAAGAGTGTGTTGCGCTCACACAAGGAAGCGTGGCCGTTGTCACTTAGAGCACAACAACGTCACCAGACCTCAGTACACAGTTTGTGTCTCTAGAACTTGGATATCCATTGGCTCCGAAGAGTGTAGTCTTTATCCCTTACCAAGGTCATCCTGGTTGTTTGAGCATTTTTCCTCGGAGCCCGTCATAGGTTTACGATCATCCGCCTTTTTCTCGATACCACTGAGTGTTTACAATCCCAGAAAGCGGCCCTTTTTCCAGGATACAAGCGGTTTTCTGGTCAAAGATATCCTTTGCCAAGATACACCGAACATCACGAGGCTGTATTGCAGAACCAAAATGGCAGAGTCTGTATGGCCCAGTACTGTGGCTGGATACGAAGAGCAAGTGATTGGTTGTATCAAAGTCAAGTGACCTTTTGCCATACTCTATTGATGGTAACTGACAAACAAGATCTCCGGTGGTCAAAATTAGGTTGGAGGAGAGGATGGACCGTGATGGGCCAACCCAAGGCGTGGATATAAAGCTCACCCCGTCTGCCTTCTCAATATCCGAATTGAAATGAAGGCAACAAGAGAATCATTTCAACATTACTATTTCATTCCCCGGATATTCTCACATACATTCATCCATCAATATCATCACATCACATCACAACGACAGCCTCACACCCACATCACACCGCCAACACAAATGCTCCTCCCCTTTTTCCTCCCCTTTCTCCTCCCCTTTCTCCCATTCTCTCACCCATATCCGGAACAAGCCCTCGGAAACCTAGACTTCCCCGACCCATCAATAACCTACGATCCCCGTACCCAAAAATGGTACTCCTTCGCCACTCAATCCGCTTCAATCCACGTACAAGCCGCCTCTTCCCCCTTTTTCTTCCCCTCAACTTGGTCCCTCCTCCCCAAAGTTGACCTCTTACCCGTTCCAGGAAAATGGGTCAATTCCGTCAATCCCCTTATTTGGGCACCTGATGTACATTACATCAACTCTTCTTCCACAGGACAAAAATGGATCATGTATTATTCCGGTCTTTTATCAGGGTCTGAATATCATTGTGTAGGTGCTGCAGTCTCTTATACAGGTATTCTGGGACCATATGAAGCGGGAGATGAGCCATACATCTGTCCAGTTGAACAAGGTGGAGCTATTGATGCATCTGGGTATGAAGAAGACGGTAAAAGATATGTAGTGTATAAAGTTGATGGATCAGCCAAAGGACCTGGAGGACCATGTGGGAATGGTATACCACCTGGTGAACCGACTCCATTGAGATTACAAGAGGTTTATTGGGATGATGGAGTGACAAAGATTGGTGAGGAAGTGGAACTATTGGATAGGGATTCAGAGCTAGATGGACCATTGATTGAGGCGCCTAATCTGGTGAAGATTGAGGGGAAATGGGTTTTGTTTTATAGTAGTCATTGTTATAATTCGGGGGATTATGATGTGAAATATGCTGTTTCGGAGGAAGGGGTAAAAGGACCGTATGTTAGAGGAGGACAGTTGATTGGGAAGTTGAGAGGGAATTTTGGGTTTAGAAGTCCTGGCGGAGCGAGCGCGGTTGTGTTGGAGTCTGGGAGGGGAGGAATGGTTTTTCATGCTGATTGTGGGGTTGGGAGGTGTATGTGGGAGACTGAGTGGGTTATGGGGAGGGATGGGGTTGTGGGAGTTGTTGAGTAGCGTGCTAATGGGGCGTTTTCGGGCTGTGTTACTGTAATATTCAAGGGCAGTTGATTGGCGTATTCAATAACAAAGGCAAGGACGTTGTCCAATAGAACTTGCGGGCTGTGCATGGGCTGCTGTTGCTGTACACGTCAGCTTTTACTTAACTGGCCAGTATTTCCCGAGCTATCGGGCAGAAATTGACTTTGCTTTAACCTTAACAAACTAATCAACTCATCAACTCACCTGAGCTCGGGCTTCTTATTCACCCTTGCACCGGCAGCAATTCTCAAAATAGCGGCATCCAAGGACGATATCGCTGATTTTACAACGTCTTATTTCTCCCCCGAAGAACGTCGCGACATGGAATATTGCGCCAAATGCCACGGTATTTACATGCAGTGTCGGCAGCTCATCCGTCAACGGCTCGAGTTCATGGCAGACTGGCATATATCACTAAGCTACCAGAACCAAGTGCCCTCGGATGACCCCGGGTGCGTCGATTTGGGGGATTTGGATGCTGAACTCAGGGCTCCTCCTTGCAAGCTTTGTGATATCCTTGCCACTATCATGCCTTCATCATCGGTTTCTTTTGCTGGACTCGAGCTGCGGCTATCTTGGTGGTTTGACATTCACCGTTTTGTGTACCGCTTCACGCAAGAGGGCGCAACTCAGTCAAATAAAGGACGGCTCCATCAGCTCCCGCTCGAGGACAAGTGGTACAACAGCACACTTGGAGGTGAAGAGCGTGGAGTTTTGTGCATTGTCAAAAACGACACGGTAGATGACGAAAAAATTGCCCGGGGTCAAGGCAATTTGCCCCCAAAAAGTGAATTTTGCTCAAGTGAAGAGATGGATCAATTTCTGCACCAAGAATCACAGCCCTGAGAAGTGCCGGCTACCTTCAATTCCAGAACTACCTGGATTTTACCTCATCGACTGCTGGACGAGGTCCCTGGTAACTCCGCCACAGGATTGTCAGTATATCACGTTATCTTACGTCTGGGGCCAAAAGACGGTCAATTCAAGCCTGGAAGGATCTCTTCCCTCGGTTATCCAAGGCAGCATATCGGTGACAATGGCCCTTGGGTACCGATACCTATGGGTCGATCGCTACGTGAGCAGTGAAATCTACTATACCACACGGGATATAAGGTGACATTTAAAGGAAAGTGTATCGACCAAACCAGTGAACACAAGCATCTTCAAATTGCACAAATAGATCGCATCTACTCACAATCCGTACTCACCATTATTGCCGCTGCTGGCCATGATTCCGACTACGGCTTGCCAGGGGTAAGCTTGCGTCACAGGCATCAGCAAGAGAAGCTTAAACTGGCCGATTTCACATTGATACGAGTTCCTCCACCCACTGCGTATACGCTAGGAAATTCGCCATGGTTAACGCGTGGCTGGACATATCAGGAGGGATTTCTCGCTCAACGAAGGCTTATCTTTACGGATGACGAAGTCTCCTTTGTCTGTAATCAGATGTACTGCAGTGAATTGAACAACCAGCCGGCCGATTCAATCCCTCATGCTTCCGTGGAACCATTTCTTCTCAAAAACTTTCCGGACCATTTCAATCTTGGCTTCGGAGCTGAAGAAGTCGGATATTATGTCCGCAACTTCACTTCAAAGAACCTCTCCTACCCGTCAGATTCCCTCACAGCCTGCCTTGGCATTCTCGGTTTCTTCGAGCGATGGCCACACTGTGCCTATCACCTGTTCGGTGTCTTGCTCCGTTATGGGGGCCAATCACGAGATATTAATCTCGGTCTTGGATGGTACCATGACGATCCAGCCTTGAGGAGACCGGGACTTCCTAGTTGGTCATGAGCAGGATGGCAAGGAACGGCGCACTTCCGCGACTCGTTTATCAACATTTCAAGTATCAGCCATGAAGCAGACAAACTCAAGACCACCTTGGCAGTCCGTCTTCAACCAAGCAATTCAACAGAATTCGTCTCTTTGCATCAGCTTGTCGGCGCCGAGCTCGCTCTGCATGGGACGCTTCGAGGGCTCAATTTCTCCCCGTACCTCTGGGTTCGAGGTTTGGTCATCAACCTCCCGTTATGCCATCTAAAACTGGATGAAAAGACGATCAGAGACACTACAACGCTCACTTTTATCCCAAAACGAAGCATGAGTTCTTTCTTACGTAGTAAAACAAGACAAAACGGGGATCATTGTGTCTTGGAGCTCAGCAGCAACATCGAGATGCTAGCACCCGTGCAACTAGAGAGATCAATTTCATCCAAGGATAAACTCTGTGGACTCGTATTGAATATTTGGCCCTGGGTCGATGACGGGGGCTTTCATCAGCCGGAGCATCGAATTCTGGTTCTTAAAATTTTACAACACTGTTTCGAGCGGGTGGGCGTTTTGTTGGCTCGGCATGAGGACCGCAGCTGGGCTCGACAAGTTACGCGTCCTCTAATGTACCGAGACAAAGCAACAGGGGAAATATTGAAAGAGGTTGAAATCCGCGAAAGTGAAGGAGTAGGGAAATGGTATGAGGATGGTGAAATCAAGGAGATTGTGCTTGGGTGAAACAGTCATAACCAACTTTCGTTCCTTCAACAGCTCGGAACCTCTATAGTTGCTCGGACATTTAATGGAACAGCATGTGAAGCGAATACCAGGTACCTATGTGGAAAGGGTGTGGAAATTTAAAACGTGTTTTTATGCTACGTATCCAAGTACATGTACATACACAACCTCATGGGATCTAACTACGTGTATGTTTCACCCGAAATTACAAGATCACATTTGACAACCTTATTCCCCATCAGGGATACCGATTGCCTTTCAAACCCCCGACAACTAGAGTGAAATTACTTCTATGGAAAAAACGAATGAATCTCGTTGAGGATTCGATCCAAAAGCTGAACTCCGTTAAGGGCACCAACTTGGTCATCCAAATTTGAGACCATTATAGGGTTGAGGTTCTGGTCGGTAAGCCAGCCTTTACCTTCAAGGGCAAAGATGCGATTGCGGTGGTTGGTGAGATTCATTCCGTTCATGGCGGGAACCCCAAAGCCAGGGGCGGCGTATCTGTGAACCAGAAGATCCGTTCTGGTGCCGCCGCCGGGAAGAATTCGATACTCGGGGACAATGAGAAAATTGGGGTTCGTGAACAGATCGCGTAGAATTTCTGCCCAGATACCGTTGGAAATGGCTTCGGTGATTTGATTTGCGTTTGCCGTTGTTAGATAGGTGTAGTAGTCTATGTTGAGGCCGGGAATAACCCTCCCCAAAACGGCTGTGGCGGCCATTTGAGCGAATGAATGGATGAAAGCAAGTAGTAGAGAGACTTGACGGTGAGACTTTTGCGGGGGTTTTATAACAACTTGTTGACGAGTCTGAGACTTTCACTGTCAGAATCTCGAGGGAATACTGTCACGGCGTGTACTGGGAGCCATTCTGCCCACTGAGACATGCCCTCACAAAAGGATACAAGATACAAGACTACAAGTACCCAGGACTTGCACTCGAATGGCTTATATAGTAGGCTTTCCCCTGGGGTTTCCAGGCCTAAGGCCAGCGCCGTGACAAATACTATCTCATTTTATACGTATCCCCGGCCAGCAAGCTGAAGGAGCTCTCCACACTCGGTCTTCTTGAGACTGATCTAGTCTCTAGACTCCCACATCAAGACAATCCAGGAGCTGAAGATACCGAATACGTCCGTGATACATACAAGTTGAGACCGATCACACATAATCCATACATAGCACCAGTAGATCACGCTCAAAATTGGGAATATGTGATCATGGCGCAGAAGCGCCGTTCCGTTCTGGGTTTTTTCAGCTGGGGAGTTTTCGTCGCCCTGTTTCCCCTTTGGATTGCAGGGAGTAGCATCCCTACAACAGCCAGCCACAAATGCTAGAGCCCAGCTGAAATATCTTCAAGTCGATGTAAATGCGGGCCGCGCCTTTGAGCTTGGTTTCAAGACTCCATGCTCTTTATCAATAATTCGGGGAAACTCAGAGGGCTAGAAAATAGGTGGCTTGCTTAGAATAGACGGGCTTTCCGCCAGTTTTGACTTATACAATCATGAGCTACATGCGGGATAATTCCTGTCACAGCAAAAGTCATGTCTACCATCAAATAAAACGACTAATATATGGCATGAGACCGATCACGTCTTCCCTTACCAGAAGAATGGCACCAAACAGAGAGATTGTAGCAGTACTCTCCTGGCTCTCAATTAAAATCTGTTTGGTGGATCAATATTTTGCCGTCGACTAAAGCCGTACATGTACGTGTTGGCATGTCCCCTGGGCCCTGAGTTGGTGTATTCCAATTCTTTCCTCTCAAGTCTCAACAGATCATCCTGCAACTACCTTATCACCAAGTCGAAATGGTGCGTCTCCAACACAGCGCTTTTCTCTTCACCATCATTCCCTTCTCAGCCCTCGCAGCCAGCATCCGTTGGATGCTTTTAGGGGATAGCATAACCGACTACGGCTGCCGGCGCGCTTGGATCTGGGAGCGGTTCCAAAGAGAAGGTTACGATATCGACCTCGTAGGTGGCAAACGTGCCGATCCTCAAAACCTAGTCTAAAATAGAAAAAGTAAAAAAGGACATGCTCTTTGTATTTAAAAATGCATGCCTTCTTCATCACCAGTTTCCTTCAAATCAAATTTTTGACATCTATTCACTGCATCAAGTTCCCGACTTAGACCTCACCGACATCCAGATATGAGCAATCAAAACCGTTCGGATCTGGAATCGCTTTCGCGTCGGGCTCGCGAGACCTTGCCTGACGCGGTCCGAAAAGTATCTGCAATTCCTTTGCCTCTAGCCCGCCCCTCCGACTACGTCTCAGATTTCTTATGGGCGCATAATCCACGGCTAGACGAGGTCTTCTTCAGCCCAGCCGTGGAAGACATGGAATACTTCTTGGTCTCGGTCTATCTACCGGGAGATGAGGAGGCCCGCTTCCACATAAGACGGGACTGCGTCCACTACCGAGATACTCAACGAAAACTTTAGCGAACGTCAGGGTCTCAATATTGGAACTCGACGTTTGAAGGATCAGTGGCAGCACTGGAATGAGTATAACGTCCAGGTTGAGTAAGTGTTGATTTTCTGGTTCTGTACTCTTGGAAACCTGCTGCTGACACAAAGCAAAAAGTGTGATCCGAGCCGAAAATGACGAGGAAGACATTAAACTAACCGACTCTTACGCACTCATCACGATGAGGGAGGTCGATACTGAGGTACTCATCACAAATCCAAGCCAAACCTCAGGAGCACAAACAAGAGTATAAACAACATCATCATAACGAACGAAACAAAGGATACTTTATTCATACATAACCACCCCGCCAAACCGTTTCGCCATGTCCGTCTCTTCAACCGTGCACCCCCTTTACCACCAAGGAGCACCACCACCAACCCGGCGACGAGCAATTTTGGCACCCCTAGAAGCGCGCACTGGACGACGTGTCTCAACCTCCGAGTCAGAATCGCTGTCATCCCCATCAGTCAACTCGCCATCGGTAGTCTCCCCATCAGTATCACTATCAGTATCCAATCCATTGGGAGTGCCGCGCTGAGGACCCCTCCTAGCCTGACGAGCAACAATCTCAACAACAACCTCATCCGCCTTGCCCTTTCCTTTACCCTTGGCTTTGCCCTCGACAGCAGCAGCGTTATCCTTGCCCTTGCCCTTACCCTTAGCCTTTCCTTCCGCCTTACCCTTTCCTTCCGCCTTACCCTTTCCTTCCGCCTTACCCTTTCCTTCCGCCTTACCCTTTCCTTCACCCTTGCCCTTTCCTTCAGGAGCAAGAGCAACAGCCTCTTCTTCCTCAGCAACTTGACGAGCCTGATTAGGTTTAACAGACTTTCCTTGTCTTCCACGGCGGTCATCCTCGTCATCAGTGAGATCATTATCAGTGAGATCGTCATCATCATCCGTTTCGTCGTTACGGTTACCCTTGCCAACTCTCTGAGCTTTGCCCTTGCCCTTCCCGTTGATCAACTCGAGGATCTGGTCGAGGTTTCTGTTGCCACCGGCAGCGGCACCGGCACCGGCACCGCGGTTACCTCCGATGAGTTGAAGAAGCTGATCAAGACCTCTGTTGCCACCAGCAGCGCCGCCAGCTCCCCTGTTAACACCGATAAGTTGAAGGATTTGATCGAGGTTAAGGTTGGCTCCAGCTCCAGCTCCGGCTCCATTGCCTCCGTTTCCGCCGATGAGCTGAAGGAGTTGATCAAGGTTAAAGTTTCCAGCACCGGAACCGGCTCCAGCTCCAGCACCAGCACCATTGTCGCCGATGAGCTTAAGGAGGTCTTGAAGTCTGACACGGCCGTTATTGCCGACGGCACCGGTGCGGTTGCGGGCTGGCTCGGTGAGGTTGAGACGAAGACGTCCCTTACCAAGACGAAGGCGTCTTCCCTTGCCGCGATCTTTTCCCTTGCCACGATCAACGGTTTCGGTTGGTGCGGCGACTTCCTCTGTGAGAGTGGCGGTCTCTGAGGCAGTCTCGGTGGCGGCGGTTTCTGTGGCGGTTTCGACGACGTCTCCGGTTTCAGTTGGGACGACGTCACCAGTCTCAGTGGCGATGCTCTCAGTGACAGAGATAACGGTCTCCTCCTCCTCGACGGCAGCATCGGTAGTAGTGACGGCGGCAGCGGTCTCAGTAGGAGTCACTTGAAGTTCAGAGGTGATGACCGAGCCGGTAGGGGCAGTCAGCTCGGTGCCGACGACGCTTTGGAAGAGATCTTCGAGTTGGCCGACGACATCGACTGCTTGTGGGGCTGCGTAGATGGGATTGTTGAAAAGAAGGGTTGCCAGAACGGCGTGTCTCCAGGACATGGTGGGAGCCATTTTGTGTTGAGATAAGGAGTGGTGGTGGTTATGTAAGAAAAAAGTAAATAAAAAGACACAAAAATGGAATTCTACACAGTAGATTCCTTACCACCCGGGCAAAAAAGAATGGAATGTATGAATAAAAATCAGGTAAAGAAAAAAAAAGGTGTGATGAGGATATCCTGAAGAAAATCCCGAGACAGAAGATCAATGGGGAGATGCATCCATCATATATACTAATAAATGTCGGTGTTTGGTGACATGGTCTGTGTTTAATGCAACAACACCTCCTTCTCCCCCTTTTTTTCTCCGTGTGTAGGTAAACAAGGCAGGCGGATACCAAAACCAGGGAATTTGGTGGAATCCTGAAACTGCTTTCTGGGCGATCACTTGTTACGGACCCCGGAACTATTACTGGGAACAAGGTGGCTTGCATCGGTAAGCGCTGCACACCCGTGGACACTGATCGCTGAAAATCGACAATGAACCCTTGTGGCTGATCGAGGTTTAGGGTAGCATTGGTTGAACCCCTTTGCCAAGGACAGTTTCAGAACTATCCCGTCTCCACTGCCGCCGCGGATTCAATCCTGATGCAACTAGAAAATAAGAAAAGCTTTCGACGGTTTCTATGTCGTCTGAAGGAGTTCAGAAATAGAGTGTTTTGTTTGAGATGATCGCGATTATGGTGGTATTTTGGGAAAGTTTGCGAGATGAGTTGGATTCTAGAACCTTGAAGGCAGAGTAAGTTGTGCCGGGTTTGTTTTCTTTTCTTTTCTCTGATGCCAAGCATCCTGATGTTGCTTAACTTGTTACTCAATTATCAAACTTGGAAGTCTAAACTCTAAAGCCTCACAGTTTCACTCCTCCTCCTCCTCCTCCTCCTCAAAAGGTATCCCAGCCTCCTTAAAAGCCTCCTTGATATCCTCCACAATCTCATCCGCCTCCTCGGCAACAATCTCATGTCCTCCATCCAGCAAAGTAACGTGAAAACTATCCCGATTAAACAACCCCAGCATCTCATTCCCGTGTTTTCTCCAAGGATCCTCATACCCATGCACATGAACCGTCGGTATCTGAACCTTTAGTCCCCTATCAGGAATACAATGAAACATTTGGTAAAACGTTTTGTCTTCGGGGTTAATCATCTCTTCCTCCTCGTTCTTTCTCCACTCTGCACATTTTTCATGGCCTTCCTCGGTGCAAGCGGGCATCTCATATGCATCACGATTCCAAGCAAAGTTTTCGATTCCCTCCGGCTTCAGATTCGCTATTTCTTCCCGAAAAGCCATTTCATATTCCGGACAAGTCTTTTGCTCTTCAGTGTGCAATAGCTCCTTGGGTATATCAACTGGTCTACCAAGGGTCAAATCCCAGATTTTCTCCTTGATTCCAAACATTTGTCTGGCGTTGTACCCGAGTTGCAAACATTTAGCAAAAGGAGAAGTCGGACAAATGAAGATGGCAGATTTGAACTGTGAAAGTCCAGGGCTTTCGAGGTGATGATGCAAAAGAAACGAGGCAGCGAGCGCCGCGCCTTGGCCGAACCCGAGAATGACGTCGAAATGTCCGTTGTATAAAAAGTTGTTCCAGATGTATCTGATCCCCTGCGAGATTTGATGGATGTTAGGAGTGTGGTAGTAGCATAGTTTAGGGCCGGTTTCTTCGTCAGATTCACCACAGGGTGCTAGTCCGTCTAGATAGTGCCATTCGTAAGATTTGGGGAGACGCTCAATGATGGGTGCAATTTGTTTCTTGAGAATTTTAGAGTTGGAGGCGTATCCGTGGAGACAAAGGATGCGGACTGGTCTTTTTTCGAGAGAATAACTGTGTTTGTCATAATCATCATCGTTGGCTGTTTCTGATTCGGGCTTGGGTGAGCCTGCTGGGCTTGAGAAGACGGGAGAGTCGGACATGATGAGGTGTCTGAAGATGCTTAACCGGTGGTAGTCGAACATATGGTGAGGTACCAGCCGCACTATATATCCAGTGATGAGGCCGTCATCCCTGGGAGACCTAACGGTGACGCGTGTGCTAGACTATCCTCTTCTGGTGTTTAAGCTCACTGTGATGGGGCCATCACAGTGAAAACCCCCTGCTAGTTGCTCTGGAAAGAGAATTGAGTGCGAGCCAAGACGCCAGAAGAGATACCAAGAGCTTGACGTTACAATGACAGTTCACAGCAGGATGAAGGCTCCGTTCAAATGACTTTTGATGCTCTCGTAAAATCACCTATGAGATATAACGAGATAATTGCTACATTTAGATGTGCTCAAATATCCTCCCCTCGGATCACACATTTCCCTTGGGTTCATTAACAGTAGGCAATGCTATTGTGTCTGACACAGAAGCAGAATTCCTAAACTTCCAAGGCAACCATTGCTTTGAAATCCATGCTCGAACGAGATAGAGCTTTGCCGATACGAATCTTACGTCACGGGTATGAGGTCCAGAGGCTGGTTGATTCTCAGACAACGTTGAAAGTGATCGCCACCACGTCCACGCTGCTAATCCGGTCACAACGGTCAGCGGTAATGATATCGCAAGCCAAGATTTCAAAGCCGCTCCAGAGTATTTGCCGTTTGGATGGGAATCATCTTCATACTTGATGATGTCCGTGCCGAAGAAAGTGGATACGAATGTCGCGGGAAGGTATATCAGTGTGACGATGGTAATAATCCGCATCGCCATGGCCTCGTTCTGCATATTGTTGCTCAGGTTTAGCGTTCGCTCTGCTGTGCTATACTCGAAGATTTGCATTACCTGCAGTTGTCGAGAGAAAAGATAATTTAATTAGTTTTGTTTAACCGTGACGGCTTGGGGATATCTTACTGATGTATTGTTGTGAGTGATTGTCCTTGCCAAAGTCTGAAACCTCATAATCATATTCCTTGTGCCGCTGCTCATGCCATTCAACTGGTTTATGAAGCTGAGTAATTCATCTTTGCAAGTCTCTCCTGGCGGAAACGCATTGTTCCCAGGTTGAGCTAGCTCTTCATATAGCTGCTTGAGCGATGAGATGACTTCAAGATTACCCTCCAACATCACAATGGCTTCATGTGCACTGTCCTCAAAACCTTGCATCGCCCGTATGTTTTGAGTCATCTTCTGCTCAGATGGATGTGATCCGCCTATTCTGCTATACAGGTAGACGATAGAGGTGTTGGTTATTAATGTTTGAACCGACTTTTCAAGCCACCGAATGTTTTGACGCCAGTTATTGATGGACCATTGACAGAAAAGGACATGTGGTGCAAGGCTGGCGGTAAAACATTCCTCAGCAGAACCGAAACTCTTATCCTCGGGGCGACCATCCGCGCTCGTCAGTTCTCGATAACGGTCATAAATGTCTGTTCCGCCTTTCATAACGATCCAGACAGCACGTCCTGTCTCGATATCAAACTGATGATAAAACACGGCGTTTTCCATTCTCCAGATTTCGCTTTTAGCCTGGGTCGCAAACTTTGTACTCTTCAAGCTGTAAACCACCTGGTACTGTTTGCCAGATCTTCCCAGTTGATCGATTACTAGCGGTGTTGGAGGTCTTCTCAGGGTGACTTGTCGCCGAAAGCCGCTGAATCGGATATCAAAAGGTCTTTCCTGATGCCCAAAGTTGGTGATAAAGTCGAGAAACTCGGGCATGACTTGGTGATAAGAAAGGATAGTTGTCATCATCGACCTTGTGAGGTGTAGTCGGCTAAGGGAGCCTGGTCCCCGTATGTATCTGCAACCATGAACAGGTGTCACGATCAGTGACTGTCAGGGTAACTGCAAGACGGGTAATCCGACATACATGAATCTAGACTTTGGGTCTTCTTTCGTTATGATCAAGTTTGCTGTCCTCTCAATCCCAAGCCATTTCAACATCTTCTCCTCACTATGCGCCCTCAGCTTCGATAAACCTACAAAGGTTAACGTCATTCCTGTGATCAATGAGAGTTCTGGAACCCGCGGTCCCGCGCAAACTTTGAACATACCGCGATGAGGCATTCCTTCCGCACCAAAGTCTCGAAAACAGACCTCAGCATCATCGTCCTGCTCAAGAAATAAGGAAGGACTGAAATCGTTCAGTTCTTCACGGTAAGCTCTCACGGTGTCTCTGCCCATTCCTATTGTCCTGCGAACCAAATTTTCCGGATAACTCATCCATTTGAGATTAGACTGTCGGAATTCATCTGGAACATGTTTGCCTGGCAATTGCTCGGGGCTCGGGGTCGCTGGTGTCGCTGGTGTCGCCATGGTTGATTCGTTCGAATATGTCCATGTATGTGCCATAAAAATTTCAGGGCAACATCAGCATCATAATGTGTTCGGACTACAAAACTTTGACCCCGCAGATCAGCCATCTTCGGAAGAGAGAATGCGCAAGGCAACTGTGCAACATGGCTCCATGCCATTGGTTACTCTGCCGTATTCTTGCAGCGTCAAGTATCCACAGCAGAGGCCATGGGTTCGGGTAATTCTGCTTCAAACAAACCACGAAATGATTAGTTACCGGCGAATACCTCATGCTCGTGCAAGCAGATCCTTGAGGAAAACTTACATTCGATTGTTTAAAAAGACTCCTGATCATTCACAAATACAATTTAATGCGCCCTTCTTTGTTGTTCCAGGTTGAGGTTGCAAGGACTCCCGTTTAAATCGCACCGGGAGCTCGGAAGACCCCAAGATGAGGCAGCCACTGCAAAAGGCAACAGCCGTGGCGCTAATTAATTATACAGGATAACTGCAACCACTGACCGCAGCGCAGAGGCGATGTTACTGAGGGTAGTAGGGTCGATTTTTGGCTGTAAAAATTAGAGTTCACTAACTGAACAGCGGGGTTTTGCTTGCTCGTAGTCGGCCAGCCAGGGAAGGGCCCGCGACCACCCACAGAAAGCTACCTTTCTGTTCGATCCAGTCAGAGCAATTGATACTCTCACTGGCAATTGCGTGGTTCCCAATACCAGAGATCTTGAACCTGATCCAAGTTTTGAGGAGAATGATTTTTAAGGCCGTTCCATAGTTCCAAATCCACAGTTCCCACGCTAAAACTGGCCAAACGCACAACATCACCACGATTTTAAATACCAATGCAATCAGGTGTAGATATAAAATTCTTGTCACAAACCAAACCAAGTCATAGATAAAAATATTTCGGCCACTGTTTATAATGTTCTATTATACCTTGCCCAATATATCTTGCATTTTGCGCGACTGAATATACAATGAGAAAAACGTGGACCAAGATAAGCCTCATAAGCTTCATGGGCCTTAACAACATGTATCAATGGTTGCGTGCCCCAGTGGTTAAGGCATCTGCTTTACAGAACTTCAAAGTTTAGAATCGCAGAGGATCGCAGGTTCGATCACTGACGCGATCATTTTTGCCCCTTAGGACGTTAAATAAGAAGAATAACAACAGTCGATAATATATTTAGTCAACGAACGGGAAATTGTTGTTCTGGCCTTTAGTCTGTTCATTAATCTTGCACAAAAAAAGGGCAATACAATAAAAACTACCCATTATCAAGCATTTATATCAGCTAAAAGCATTTGCGACAAGATGATTGGGAACCGCAAAAAACAATCTGGGAATAGCTTCACTAAAAGAATAATTTCCCCTCATCTGAAGAACACCACCTACTCACAACCCCACCACCCCACCACCACTTTCTTAAAAACTCACAAAAACACGTAAATCCCTCCCACAAATCTTGTCCATTCGGAACCAATAATCAGTTCTAATTTCTCCAATTCAATCCCAGCTCCTGTGTGTCTCTGCATCACTGCTCAAGTTTGAGCAAGTTTCTTGCATCCCTTCCTGCAGGTTCCCCGTCCTCCCTTGCGGCACTTCTCCACACCCAACCTTCCCAATCCAGTAAAACCTATCCCTCTTTAAACACGCTGATTGGTCCGAACCCAAATGCCAAGGGATCTCACCGCAGGTGGGGACGGCGGGGTAAACCAGCTGTGTGAACCAGGTAAGCTTTCTGGTGTTCCCCTCGCTTTGCAACCACCCAATATACGCACCCAAGGGATTGGGATTGAGGCAAACATCACGATAAAGAATAAATATGTAGTCCAAAACTGAAAACTTGCTCATTTGGCGTCTGTATTTACATGGCGCTATTGATTTCTATCCGTCCGACAAGGGCAGGGGTAAAAGCAAGAGTATGTGTGTGATATCGACTTGAGAAACTAAGCGTGAGAAGCTGAGAAACACAAACAAATGCCAACGAACACACCCTTCCCTTGGGAAATTTAAAAACCAGCTTCGTTTCCTCCTCTTAATTCCTAATTCCATTATCCCCATTCAATTGAAACGCAATTTGCAATCCTTCCTAATCTCCTCCACCAAAAAAATGACCGGATTCGCTACCCTCCTCCTTCTTTCGGCCGTCCAGCTGGCAACCGCACACTTCGGGCTCGAGTACCCGGAATGGCGAGACAACACCCTCAGTGCCGGCGCAAATAGCAACTATTCGCAATGGGAATGGCCATGTAAGCCGTCTCCTCTCCTCCCTTCCCTTTCCTTCCAAAAAACAATGAAAAACTGACTTGAATCCTTCCAAAAACAGGCGCCGGCGTGCCACCCAACACCGGCAACCGAACCGACTGGCCCCTAACTGGTGGCAGCGTCAAGCTCGACCTGCACCACAAATGGACATATATTTTCATCAACCTCGGTATCGGAGCAAACGTTTCCAACTTCAACGTTAGCTTAACGAATCCCTTCTGGAACTCGACCGGCAACGGCACGCTCTGCGTTCCCAAGCTCACCCTTCCTTCAAATCTCCCCATTGACGACGGAACCCTTGCCAGTATCCAGGTCGTGACGATTGGAGAGACCGGAAACGCCCTCTATAACTGCGCCGACATCACTTTCCGGTCGAGCGCCAACGCCTTGTCCGGGGATGACTGCAAGACATCCGATGGCATCACCTACCAAAATGTGACCGCCGCTGCACAGGAACAAAAGAGCGCAGCTTCTTCGTCGCCAGCAGCAAATACGGCTGTCTTGTCGGCAGTAGGCCTCGTGACCCTGCTTTTTGTCTTTGGAATGAGCGCATAACCGGGACCATGGCGACGAGGATGGCCCAAAAGATTTTTTTTTTGTGTTTGTTGTTGTTCGAAGAGTACATAAGCTGTACAAAAAAATTAATATTCTTGAACCGAATAAATAAACGCCAGTCCGAGAAACTCACCATCTTCCCATCGTTTAGGTTGCTTCTGGTAATTCATGTCAAAACATGATCAAAAACTCTCGTGTGCTTTGTGTTTGTTGGCTATTAAACTCTTGCAAAAGCTCATGGCTAAAAAGTTGTTCAACGAGACTTTGCTCGCTCACCTCTCGACGGCTTGTTGCTCGTTGAAGAATTGATTGACGATCTCCTTAAGAGTCACTCTCTCCTTCGGGTTGGGGAACAGCATGGCGTGTACAAGGCGCTCGAGCTTATCGTGAGTGTCGAGGCCACTGCGGGCGGTTGCTACCTCGTTCAGCCATTGTCTCATCTTGGCGACGGCTTCTGATTGCGGGCCGCGGTCGCGGGAGTTGAGTCTGGCAATAATCCAGTGCAAATGGCGGGGATGGCGCTGGCTGGCTCTGGCATCTGGCCACGAGATCTTGCCGAGGACGTAGAGCATCGTCACCCCTAGAGCCCAGACGTCACTCTGGACGCCGCGCTGCCTGAGACCAATGAACTCCGGGGGCACGTACCAAGGAGTTCCGGCTGCCACTGGGTCCCTGGCTCTCGTGGATAGTCCCAAGTCGCACAGAACCGCCCCGCGCTCCCGACTGTACAAGATATTGCCTGGCTTGATGTCGTTGTGCACCAGACCTTTGCCGTGAATGTAGTGTAGGGCGCTGGCAATGTCGCGAAGAATGCGCCAGGCATCGGTCTTGTCTCCGGCAAACAGGTCAGTGCCGGGTGCGCGCCAAGTTCCCTTAGAAGTTAGATCTCGCGCATCGACGTGCTCCATGTATAGCGACAGATACCTAGCATCACCACCGTACAATCGTACGATGCTCTTGTGATCTAGGTTCTCTTGGTACTGAAGCTCACGTAGCCATATATCTGCCTGGCGAATGACGTTCTTAGCCATCGCAGCCTCGTTGTTCGGGACTGCTGGGGATCGCGTCTTGAGAACTTTGACTACAATGACTCCCTCGGGAACCTTGGAATGGTCAGCTGTGAATACGGTGGAAAGACCAGATTGGGCAATCTGTTCCTTCTTCGAGATTGAGTATTCGTCGAGCTCCGCGCCTGTTGGAAGCTTGATCTTGGGCAACTCGACAGTCTCTTCCGCTTGCATGTCGAGCAGAGGATGGCCATTAGACGTTGCGAGTTCCTTTCCGGCGTCGGCTGGTGGCAGCGGAAAGACGAGAGGGTTGGTCTTGGCTGGGAGGATCATTATAACTCCATCGCCGCTCTTGTCCTCAGGATCGGATGGTCGTCTTCTCTTTTGGGGGCTGAGAGGATCGTCCTCGTCAGCGACGAATGATCTCTTTCCGGTTACTGTGACTAACTCGTTTTGGCTTGATTCCGAGGAAGAAAACGAGGGGCCGCGGAGACGGGCGGGACGCTTCTCAAGGATGCGAAAGTCCAACACCTCGGTGTCGTCGACTTTGATCCTCCAAGTCCCTGGGGCGAGGGCTCTTGTAAAGTTAGGGTTGAGTTCAAAATGCTCTCCGGGGCTTTCCGGTGGCTGTCGGGATATCCGATACAGCTTGAAAGGCACTTCTGAACGGTTGACGAGTATGGCGTGGTCGCTGGCCGGGTCGTAGTACAGTTCGCACCACAGTTCGTCGATTTGACGCTGGCCGGGGATTCTGACGGAAAACTTTATGTCTCGATCGGTCTGCGTCACTGCCAGGACATTATGCTCTCCCTCCTCTCCTTCGGCCACTTCAGCGTGCAATGCCAGCCACTCACAATTCTCGTGGCTTCCCGGACTCACAGCGCGGCCCCTCGCCAACGGCCTCATCAGGATCCGAATATCTTTCTCTGGCGGTACAAGGAGATTGTCCAGAGGCACTGTGCTCGAAAAAGCTTTATGCTCTTCCATTCTGGCGCGTGCGAGTCTCGCCTGGAAGTCGGATTGCGAGAATGGCTGTGTTTTCTGCTCCGAGGCAGTCGCCTCAGAGTGTCTCGGTGTGTCTCCCACTGCGACTGGGACAAGCATTATGGCGAAAGGAAGAAACGGGGAAATTTGACTGGGAAAAGGGCAATGGATAGGGCTTTATGACGGGGAAAAAGTAGCTTGGTCGAAGCGAGGTCGGGAGTATAGTTTCGCTGGGAAATAAAAACTAGGCGGTTGGAAAATAAAGGAGGCAACCAAATCTAGGAACAGCGCCGCACTGGCGAGAAGAGATATAGAAGGGGAAACAGAAACGAACGAGAATTCGAACACAGAAATAAGAAAAGAAGGCTTAAACACGCTGCAAGTAGATACAGGAGAGGAAGCAATTCCTCTCACTGCAAATACGTCGTCACGGTTCAGTTCTTAGAATGGCATCTTCACTGAATGACCGTTGGAGCGAGTGTCAGATGGACTTGGAGAAAGTTGGAAAAGCAATCGAGGTCGCGCCCAGCTGATGGAATTGACGGATTGACTGGGGCATCAGCCTCACAAGGTGGGATATGATTGGAGGAGTCATCGAAGCTCTGAGAAGTGGACAGTCCGGCGGGTGCCTAGCACCGGCCCGCCATCGTCTCGTGGTGCCCTGTTAGTGGGGAGGCTGGCCAAGCCTCATCATCGACTTGAAGATGGACAAACATATGAAGTCGAAATCTTAAAAACTTGGAATCGTTCCCCTCGAAAGCTCATTAAAAAAAACGCCATGACTTGACCACTCAAGTCTCTTTTCTTTGGCCAGCTGCTTTCGCCTTGCATGTTGTAGCCCACCGTCCCAGAGCCCCGGGTCGGTTTCTTGCAGGAGGTCTCATATGCTAGGGCTCAGGAAAATCCAATAACAACGAGGCTCTGGTGACTCGTCCAACCTTCCTCCTGACTGGCTGACCGATTGCGCAACTGCCTGAAGGAGCACATGGCGGCTGGCGACACTCAACTCTTGCAGCGTCGTCGGCCTGGTGTCGGCTGCCAAAGCCTGATCATTCTGGCCTCTTCCTTATTGGCTTCGCTTTGAGCACTGATTTGGGGTGATGGTGAGGGGCACTGGAGGGCTCGAAAGAAGAGGAGAGAGTGTGAGGGACTGATGAGGGCTGCGTTGTATCCGTAGCATAAGGTGGAACATGTGTTCCGGGTGAAGCGGGAGTTGAAGAAATTTGAGTGAAAATGGTTGGTTGTCATCAAGGAGGGAGTGTGCATCACCTAACATCATGAACACAACAAGAAAAAAGGACAGTCCATGGTAATAACCACACGCCTAGGTATGAGAGAAATTCATGTCACACGCCACACCCCACCTCCTTCACAGCGCACTCTTCAAACTCCTTCCTTCGGAGTGTCATCTGGTCTTTCAACTTTGGGTGCCGTTGGGTGGAAGGCGAAAGGCTGCATCACGAGGTCCATAATTGTTTTTTAGAAGAGACTCAAGGAGGGCTGGCCAGGCAGTCATGCCACTGTCCGATGAGAGCCGAGGGAGGAAGACATTAAAGTTTGGATTTTGACGGAGGGAGCCGGATAGCATAGGTCCAGGGACCTACCGAAGAGAAAAATAAAGAAGGGACATTCATGAGGCTTTTGGAAATGGAAAGCGACAACCAGACATGTCGTCAATCGAAGTGAGAAACTCCGACGACGATGATGATGATGGATGATTTGGAAAATCAGGGAACGCCGGGTGTGAAGGCAAGAATGAATGCACCTCGCAAATGATGACGGAAATTGATGCAAACACTCCCTCCCTCCCTTCCATTCCCTTGGCTCTCGGGCATCACTGAGTGAGAAAACTGGGCTGATTACGAAAATATGCCTGCGGTATGGTAGCGGCAACCTGCAGACGAGTATCATTGGCCAGATCGGCCTTACTGCATTAGATAGGGATTAATGATTGGCTAGCAGAGGGGCAAAGCCGCAGGCTGCATCCAGGCTAAGCTGCGTTGGGGGCGGCGGTGCGCAGGAAGGATCCACTCTTGTGCATTGTTTCGCCCCACTTCTGTTTTCAGTTTTGAAAATCGATTGGCTCGGAAGAGAATGCCCCCTGCAATGGTTTTACGCTGGTCCGAATTGGCTGCATCCAACACATCAGCGATTTTTGGCCGCACTTTCCAAACACCTGACGGGCCCCCCGACCCTGGGCAACCGACGCTGAGACCCTCATCTGCGACGACCTCCCCTTCCTTTGTCTCCCTCTTGCTCTCAACAACACCACAGGACAGTCCACCCCCAGAAATACAGAGGCTTCCAGAAGCAAAAACTCACCACAATTGCCACCACGACTAAAAATTGATCAAAATGTACGGTAACATATCTCACGCTTAGATGGCTTCCAGCACCGACGCACAAACACCGCGTCCCTACTACAGCAAGCATTTTCACTTTTCGGTTCTCCAATTTGGTTCACTCTATCGCACCCAATCCACTCTCTCTCAAGATTCCTACTCCCTCCCCACAGCTCTCCCACTCCCCGATCCGACCCCAAAGACACAGTTTTTCAGAGGATGGACAATCCAGCAGACACTTGTTGGAGTTGGCCGCATTGGAAGTTTGGGCTGAAGAAGGATGATCTCTTCAGCAAACTCCACGATCAGTATAACACGGTGCCAACGCCCATCCTAGACCCCGAGGCGTTCCACCACGATGTTTACGAAATCTCCAACGAGGCAAGCACAACCGATGAGTTTTACAGGCTCCTTCGAGACCGCAAGCAGCAACGTATTCGCGAACTAAACGAGTCGCTCGAGTCGGCAGCTTTCGAAATCGTCGCGAACCCATCTCTCATCGGTACCGAGCAATGGCAGTACGCTGTTCAGCTCTTCAGAACCAAGTCTCTCGATTCTCTCGTCCGCTACTTCTCGTCATATCTTCCTTCTGATCATCCCTGGTACAAGACCCCGCAGTCATCCTTGTCCTCGGGAGTTTGCAGCAGCACCGATGCCTCGGAGCACTCAAGCGGCTCTCTCCTTGATGACGACGATGGTTTTATTATCACTGATGAACCTGAGGAGTTGGAGTATTCATCTACCTCCAAGATCAGTCGCATTCTCCCTCCCTCGCCTCAATCGATGACGATGTGCTCAGATTCGTCTGCCCCATCTCCGATTGATGCTGATCCATTCGACCTCAATACCCTGACGCCAGCTCGTACTGCGTCCTATTCCGAATCTGAGCCGGACTGCTGCACGCTGTCCGAGCACTATCTACACATTCATAAACCAGAGGCACAAGCCACTGGTGTTGAGGAGGGCATCGCCGCCGCGACCCTCTCTGAAGAAGCCCAAAACGACGATTCTACAGACGCGACGCCGTTGGCTGTCCCTGAGTTGGACACTCCAAAGCCTGAGGGGCAGACATTTTTCGACAAGCTGCCATTGTCTCAGCGGCGTCACCGAAGTTTGTCGCCATCGCGACCGTACCCCCTTTCTGACTACGAAGTTGACGATTTCGTCGCGACGAGACGCGACCCACGGAGCGGGATCCAACTTTCGAAGGCGAAGAGGGATAAAAGTCCAATGCAGCGACGGAGAAAAGGACCTGGTGATGGGATGAATCGTATACAGAAGCCTGCGCTTGATGGCTCACGATTGCGAACAAGAGGACGGAGGTGTTTTGAGGTCTAGGGAAATGGTGTTTTTTGGCGTTCAGGAGGCTCGGTGGACGAGCCCACGATACCCTCTGTACATATGGCTCTTACTGTACATTCGTATTCTTTTTATTGATGGTAATGCTTGCTACAGAAGATCCTTTCCTTACTGTTGCGAGCGCAACGTGAGTGCTTGGTGATGTAGCCATACCTACCCCGCTTTTCTTGGCTGGTGGCGTATGGCTTGTGAGTGAAGCTATTTCCAGCTGCTGTGACTGCTTACTAACAATGTTCTCTTCCAACTACCGGCCCTCCTAGTGGCCTGGTAACTTCCATCCCTTTGCCTGCTTCTTTTTTTAAAGCCTTCATCGTTTAATTCCTATCTAAAAAATTTCAAGTGTCGTTGCGGATGTCTTTTCAGCCTTGGGGGCGCAGGCTCACAGCCTCCTGGATTCTGGCCCCAGACCCCACACGCATATACTTATAAGCTCAAGGCGCTCATGCTAACATCGGGAATGTCTAGGTTGCCTTACGGGATCGGCCGTCTCTCCGAGATTTGATCAGGTTGCCTTGCGAAACGCGTGGTTTCCAATTTGATAAGCCGGGTTGTACTTTCAAGTATCGTGTAACACCATATTCCTTCCTCCTTGACCTCAAAATATGACTTGTCGCTACACACCAGACAAGTAGGTATGTTTGAACATGTACATGTATTACCCAGACCCGTTTTTGAGGTTTGACAATTTGTTGTATGGCAATGGATGGATTTTGGTGGCGACCCTTGTGACGGGAGGAATCCTGGAAGAGTCATTCGCCTGTGGTATGCTGGTCACATAGGTGCCGATGGTAACATATATGGACGAAAGATGACTGTGTTGAAATTATACGTTTATACACTTCCGCTATCTAACTCAAATCTTTATCAAAGCTATTTACTCCAAAATGATTCATGGGTATCCGTGCTTGTTTGCTTGAGCGTCTGAGTTTGACAAGTCGAACTGTGGGCACGTGCACGCCAATAATCCTTCAGTGCTTGGTGGCGGGGTTGATCTTGGCGCGGGGTTTCTTTACTTTTGGAACTTTGGAACTTTGATGATGCAATCGATCTAATTCCATTCCTTATTCAGGCACTCAAGCACCTTTCCTCACACGAGTTCAAATCCTGCCGGTGCGACGTCGGTACGAAATACCATTCGATCAAACATGACAAACGTGTTTATTTAATGGATCGATGCATATGTGCTTGATGTGCCGTTTGATAACCTCACCAGTCGCCCGTCCCAAGTTTTGCGTATGCGGGGTAATGCATCGCAACGTCCGTAACCGACAGCAGCCACTGCCCGAACCCACAACCTGTCCCTTCAATCACCTTCCTCAACTCTTGACCGATAGGCATTCAGACGAGGCAATAGAAACCCTACTTGCCGGCACCGGCGCCGATGATGGGTAAACAATATATGTCGTCACAATGGCAAAGGCTGTTGCGATCTTTGGGGATTTCTCCACAATTGGGGCGGGAGAGGACTTCCCGTCTGAGCTCTCGCCGTCAATAAAAACCCCCGATTGCGCCTCCACTGGCTCTCCCCGATTATTAATTCCAAGAAATTCCCTTTCATTCTCCCTTTAAATCTCCCATCCAACTACCAATTGACCTTGGACAACTCCAACATAGTCGTCGCAAGCTCGTAAACACAATAGCAACCATGTCCAACCCAGTAGTTCCCACCGCCTATGATCCCAAGGGGATGAAGTTTAGATACCTCGGCAATACTGGCTTGCAGGTTTCTATCTTTTCTCTTGGCGGCTGGCTCACTTACGGTGGTACCCAAAAGGGCGAGATTGTCAAGAAGATTCTCAAGACCGCATGGGATCATGGCATCGTAAGTCTCTCCATCTCGAAGCGACAACTCGGGCGGACAGCTTTAAACTAACAAAGCCTTCCGCATATAGCAAACCTTTGACACGGCCGAAGTCTATGCCAATGGCGCTTCCGAGGTCGAGATGGGCCAAGCCCTCAAGGACCTCGCCTGGCCCCGCGACGAGTACGTTCTCACCACAAAGGTCTTCTTCGGCACCGGGCGCAAGGAGCCAAACACGCGCGGTCTGAGCCGAAAGCACATTGTCGAGGGTCTCAAGTCCTCCCTCGCCCGTCTGCAGCAGCCATACGTCGACGTTGTCTTTGCCCATCGTCCCGATCCCACCGTTCCCATGCGAGAGATTGTTGAGGGCTTCACTCAAGTCATTCGCAACCTCAACCTTGCATACTACTGGGGTACCTCTGAGTGGTCCGCCGCTCAGATTACCGAGGCTATCGGAATTGCCGAGAAGTACAACTTGATTGCCCCCGTTGTCGAGCAGCCCCAGTACAACGCTTTCCACCGCGAGCGGTTCGAGATTGAGTATGCGGATTTGTACAAGCATCACGGTTTGGGCACGACCATTTGGTCTCCCCTCGCCAGCGGTTTGTTGACTGGCAAGTACAATGACGGGATTCCCGAGGATTCGAGATTTGCGACCAACAAGGCTTTCTTTGAGAATACCGTCAAAGAGCTGCAGTCTGAGGCCGGCAAGGCCAAGATTGAGAAGGTGCGCAAGTTGAGCGCTGTTGCTGAGCGGTTGGGCGCAAACGTCTCGCAGCTTGCATTGGCCTGGGCAGCGTCCAACCCGAATGTTAGCACGGTTATTTTGGGCGCTACCAAGATTGAGCAGTTGGAGGACAACATCAAGGCGTTGGCTTTGTTGGACAAGTTGACGCCTGAAGTTTTGGAGGAGATTGAGGGGATTTTGGCGAATAAGCCCCAGGGACCCATGACCTTTGGTCGGGAGAGAAAGCTGTAAGTTGAGAAATGAGTAGAGGGGTTCAAGGGGTTTTGTAGACTGTAACAATAGTATCATGAGAAGATGCAACGAATTTCTTTGGCATGTTGTTGACATTACCACCTGAGTGATACCCAACAGAGGAAGGAAAGGTAAGGCACGCTGTGAAGGTGTAACAACAAGCTTCTATTGTCATGGAGTAAACGCTATGGGACTATTTATCCTACATACCAAATTCAAACTCATTAATTATTCCAACAATTGATCGTTCATCTCTGTCCCTCGTTAATAACCTCCAGGGTTTAGTTTTAAGAAGGAAAAGAGTGACCGCCCGGCCAATTCAATCCAACTGTTCTGTTACCAACATCGCTGTAGTCGTGGCTGTTGCCACTGCTGCTGCTGCTGCCCCTGTTGCCGCTGTTGTACATGTAGATATCGTTTAATTCGATTATATTCCTGTTCCAACCAGGCGGTGGTAGAGACAAGACCCAGATCGCGGCGAAGATGAAGATGGCGATGACTGGAGATGGCATTGTGGCTGTTGATCGTGTCCGAAGGGTCGACGTCCATCATCTTTACGTCGTTATCGACAGAATCAACGTCCGTGATTATCCTATCCTCCTCGCTATCCACAGAATCGACGTCCGCCCAGGTCATTATCGTATCCCCGTCACTATCCACGCCGCCGTTGTCGATCCGGTCGACTTCCATCTTGTTGTCAACGGGGTTCTCGGCAAGGACCATATCGAGGTGGCTCCGGCGGTCTATTTGCATTTGCAGGTTTTCGTCGTTGTCGATGTCCATAGGAACCGGCTCCCAACCCGCGGCCATTTCAACTTTTCGGCTGGCGAACATATCAACCTGGCGCCTGGCCAATATGTTAAGCAGGTTCGGGCTGGCAAACATGTCAACTTCTCGTCTCGCGAACGTGTTGACCTCCCGGCCGGCAAACATGTTAATCCTGTCCGGGCCGGCCAACATGTCTACGTCCATCATCTCAACGTCGTCAACAACGTTGGGTAGTCCTACAAACACTGTTATGACTGGGGAGGGTTGAGTGGTGGTGGCGGTGGTAATTGAAGCAAGGAATTGGGTGTTTTGTGTTGTTCAAGTTCAAGATGTTGTACAAAGTGTTGTTCAAGAAGGGATTCAAGTGATATACAAAGTGCAGATGTTGTTTGACGAAACAAAAAATGTGTTGTGGGAGGTGAGCATGGTATTTGTGTGTTGAGAGGGAGATTGAAAGTTGGGAAATGAAAACGAAAAATGAGAGTCAAAGTCCAGAGCACCGAAGACAAGAAAACATAACTTTTTTTGTATGCGCTTATGATCTATGGTAGATATTCAGCCACAAAACCTTATATGAGACTCAGTACCTAAGGTTTACAACGACAGAAAATTCGAACGAGAAAAAATAAAAAAGGCAAAGACATCTCCAAGATACAACTGGATTTCTGTCTTTTCATTTTTGGAATTATTGGCAGCTGTTTTGCTGTTGAGAAGTCGCGTTCAGAATGCTTTGGCAAGCTGAATAGAAAATCTGTAAACATGGATGATGGGGCGAACCATAGATGATTTCCCAAACTCAAAACCTTCCCACAAAAGATGGCTTAAAAATACAGCGATAAAGTTAGGTTTGCTCAACGAGTTTTCGACGAAAAGGGGTTGTGCATTTCGTCTGCACACCGAGTCATCATCCATCATCCCTTCAAGGGTTTGCCTAGCGGCTGACAAAGTTCCATATTATCTGTCTCGTTCTGTGTGCTTTTACGCCACCGATTCACACTATTCAAGGTTTTCAGATGGAGCATTGATCGAGTCTTTGGTGGTCATGGCATCAACTCGGGAATTTGGTTGTTGGATCGACACAGCATGTGTTGAGTGGCTGCGCTTGTCAATCGTTCCCAAGGTTGTTATACGATGATAAGAAAAGGCACAAGAGTCGTCTTGATTCGAGACAGGCCTGATTCAAGATCGTTGGCCAGGGGTACCTCATCCATCTTCATTTGGTTCATGCTGTCAGCTTTTGATAATAAAAGGAGCAACCGTGAATCGTGATCTGTCGAGTCATCCTCACGATCTCTTGAGGCGTCGCTGGACCTTGTCATGCTCGATCGTTTTGGTTTATCGGTGGTGGAAATGTTCTTCTTTTTTCCCCCCTCCTTTTGGGCATGTCCCTACAGTGGTTCGACCCGTTCACTTCACCTTCTCCCCATCTCCATCCTTCAAACTCCCCAAATATCCAACCACAAACCCCCTAAAAGCAACCGTGAATCCTGCCATTGCAAACTTACCTTGGACGTCCCCGTTTTTACAAACGGCCCAAATGATAGCAACCAAGAGACTGAGTAAGAATCCCACACAACCAAGAATGAAAACAGTGTTCCAGTTGGTTCCTTCGATGAAGTGGAGTCCCCAACCTGTTTCGGTGTCTTTTATGGGACATGCTGTTAGGTTTGATGGCTTTTTGAGTTTTGGAATTTTGCGGTGGAGGAGGGGAAGTGGTTCGGCATGGTCAGGATGATGGAACTGGAAGCTTGACGTCAGTTTGTGAGCAAGCCTGTGGATAGAGGTGAGCACATACAAGGTGAGTGAGATGGTTTGAGCCAATAGGAGGTAAGTAGTCGACTGGAACAGGATCATAGACGTAAGCTGATCCTTTGGGTGTCTTGACGTCGGGGACGGATGGTCGGGATCTCTGGAGATTTGTTAGTCTGAAGTTCAAAGCAGCTCAGAGGAAATGGCAGGACGCACGAGGTCAACCAGCTGAGAAGAGTACAACTCAAACTGAACAAACTCTATCCCTTGAACCTTTCTCAGCTTGCTGCTCAGTTGGTTCCATCGGCTTCGAGCCTTGTCGTATTTGTTTCGGAGGAGGTGAAAGAGTTCTTGATCCGAGTTTATTCGGCAGACATCTGGTTGCTGCAGCTTGGATGCAAGTTGGAAATATGGCATGCTGTCTGCGTTAGACTAAATACGATTTGAACAACGTTGTTGGCTTACCAGAGGAGCAGGAATGTATGCGAGTGAGGATTATTTTGTGGAGAAGTTTTAGGCTGACAAGCACCGGGGATCTGTAGGGGGATCCGTTGTTTATGTTGTGGCAGAACTGGGTGCTTGAACACTCCCTTGAGAAATGTCTGAACAGTGTTCCATTTGAGTCTTCCGAGCTTTTGTGACGGAGCGGTCTGTTGTTGAGAATTTGCTGCAGAGTGCGTAAAGTCTTGAAAGGAGGGCAAAAGTGGCAACGGTTTAGTGTTTAAATACCTAAGATCGTCTTCTAAGTCCTTTACGGCTCCCGGTGTGAGCTCAATGAAGTCGTCATAGAGATTGCGCCAGCATTTCCTGCCGGAGTTAGTTGTACTGGAAAGCTTTTGGGAAATCCGAGAAGTACTTACGCAAGTCCAAGTGACCCTCGTCTTCCCCTCTTTGACATTGTTTCGCCAAAATTTGATAGCGATGTTATCTAAATAAACCTGGATAGAGTCCCAAGTTGTTTGAAGTTGCACAAACGCTGTAAGATTTGACTGTAGGTGTATGATTGGATCCGTCTCGAAAAGAAAGGCTTCAGCTGTAGCATAGAGAGTGTTGAACGAATCATCATAATCATCAATAACACCGTTGTTCTCCTCAAATTGCTTCTGCCCTTCCCGCTCTTCGTCATCCTGTTTCTCTGACAAGTCGTAGTGCAAGGCCTCGATGATTCTTTGCGACAGATTTCGGCGGATCCTGCGGACAAATTTGCAAGCGGCAAAATTGTTTGGAGTTGTTGCTATGTCCTGAAGATCATTGCTGTACAGGCGTAAGAGCGCCTCAATATTTCGACGGCTCCTATTCTGTGAGCCAGAGATACGAACCACTTGAGGCCACAAGAAGCGAAGATCTTTGGTTGAAAAGGGTATGAAATACTTCCTCGACGGCGTCTACGTTAAGACTAGAGTTTGTTGAAACCGAGGCTGTGGGGATACACTTTCTGTATCAGATGGGTTAGCATCCGACTCTCCCAACGCTGCTAAATCATCAGCATCGCCCGAGACCTGTTATTTGACTTTAGTCCAGGTAAATTCCAGGTTCTGAGTGTTGCTTTGGGTCTTGGCTTCGGGCAGGACTGGGGGTTTGTCGGGTTTGTTTAGCGAAAGGTTTTGAATCTTAGAGTTAGCTGATTGCTGACGATATTTCCAAATTAATGTTTGGCGGGTCGACCAGCCCAGTGGAATGTCGCGGCTGCTGCTGCCACTGGAGGCGTGTGATGATTCATTGGAATCTTCATTGCGTGAGTCTGCAAAAATCCCGGAATGATTTGAACAACTGTATCCCACAAGAATCGTTCGTTGCTGGATTTCATGACCGTGTTTGCCGTAGTCCTTGCATCTTTCTACAGAATGCAGGTAGTAAAGGCAGTGACACGAGTAATATTTTTCAACATCACGAGACCATTAATCAAGCTTGAAGCATGTTCGGAAGCCAAGTGTGATAGTTGACGGTGAAAACAGACTACGGTGCTTGGCCTTTTGAAGTCTCACCAATCGAAGTATTCCGCGACCCAAACAAAGCGTCTGGATGCCTGATCATCTGAACGGTTCGCTCGGTTAAAGTGAAGGCGATGCATATGCAAGTGATGTCACATTGTGTACAAATTGTGTAACAGAAACAAAGTGAATTATGAGTCGATGGACTTACGATATCCCGTCACAAAAAGTGAGTTTCTAATCTGATGACAAATTCTCAATGCTGAAATCTACAACCAACATCGGAAACAAGTTTCGGGCTCCACTTCGAATCCTTGTTAAACAGAGAAAAAGAAAAAGTCTTAAAACAATCGCCAAGAAGTAATTAGTATAGAATGCAACATATGCGCCTTTCCGGTTAGAAAAATGTCAAAAAGGGCGATCAAGCCCCCACTTTTTGAACCCCTCTCCAAGTCTATATAAGACCAGAGAGATACCCCTCTTGGCCTTTATTCAGCTTCTAAACTCATTCTCTTCTTCAACCTTCAGCATCAACATGGCCGACGAACAGATTTTATTCTTTGACATCCCCAGCAAGCCCCCTCTCGCTGCGTGGTCACTCAACCCTTGGAAGTCCCGCCTGGTCCTCCACTACAAGAACCTCAACTACACAACCGAATGGCTCGAATACCCCGAGATCGCTCCCCGTCTCAAGGACCACATTGAAGCCTGGCCCGAAAACAGCGGCCTCCCACCCGGAACAACCCACACCATTCCAGCCCTCAAGCTCCCCTCAGGCGAATGGCTAATGGACTCCAAGAAAATCGCCCACCGTCTTGAAGAACTCTATCCTTCCCCTCCCCTCCACCTTGACTCTCCCGTCATCCCAAAGCTCGAAGCTGCCCTGAAGATAATCATGAAGCATCTATCCAACTATTTCATGCCCCTTCTCCCCAGTCGCATCCTAAACGAGGTCAGCCACGCCCATTGGTACAAATCCCGTGAGCCAGTAGCTGGTATGCCCTTGGATCAACTCTTTGAGACCAAAGGAAAAACTGCCTGGCATGATTTGGAAAAGGAGGGAACGTTGCGGGAGGTTACGGATTGGTTAAAGGAAAATGAGGAAGGTCCGTTTTTCTTGGGAAAAGAAGCTAGTTATGCTGATTTTGTGTGGATTGGGTTTTTGATCTTTATGAAGTGTCTTGGAGAGGAGGATGCGTATCAGCAGGTGTTGAAGAGGAGTGGGGATGCGGGTGTGCATGAGAGGTTGATGGAGGCTGCTAAGCAGTGGACGGAGAGAAATGATCGTTGAGGGTGATTTTTATGAAGTGGAATTCACCCCGTTTGTACCAGATGATTATACTTTTGCTTTGTTGACCAGATTCTCACTGTCGGCCAGCCTCATCAGTTTCAGCTCCAAGTTCAAACAAGTACATTCATTCTTTTCAGTGTTATTTTAGCTGTTTCTTTTATTACAGAACGCCCTATGGATTTAAAACAACCGGTGTTAAAATCAAATCGGGCCTTTTCCGTTCCAAAATCGCGTGTTTGTAATCAGAATATCACTGTATCAATGATATATTCACCATACCCAAGCGTGAGTTATCATGGAAGGAGGTCAGCCCCACCGAAAGATACCTGGTACTTCTTAGCAATGATCTAGTTTTTGTAGATGGTGGGCCTGGAGGTGGAATGAACGTGTCCTGGTCGTTGGCTGGTGCTTAGGGACATATGGCCAAACAATCCCTTGAAGGGCCGCCGACGAGGAGTGTTTTGGCTCCTTGAAATGATCAGCCGTTGTGTAGTTCCTGGAGAGAGCTATCTGGAAGAGTTGTTGAGCACTTCATACAAGATTTGAGCATTGACTTCAAGGCTTTGAAGCTTATAAACACAATGGAAGCCAGCCTTGACCAGCGCGGCCTGTGAAACGTAATTTTATTGCTCTGTCTTTGCCCGTTCCGGGTAGATTGACTCCATTGGTTAAGAAGACAGGTGTTGTTGCAACTGTCCGTCTTCTCTGGCTGTCGGATCTGGTTGGTGAAAGTACCGTTTGCCCAAACTATGGAGGTGAGTGTCGTTGGTAACAACCACGTTTTATAAGCAGCCACAAACGCCTATTATCTTGTGTGTCATCCCAAAACTATATTAAACTTTAGACCAAAACACTTCACTTCCTTCACAAACTTATAAAATCAACAAAACATCCAAGTCAATCTTCCCTCTAGCACCACCCTTGCATCAATTGCTTGCTCTTCTTCAACTCTTCATCATTTTTTATTTTTCCTCAGGTTTTATTCCACGACCACAACAATGGCTACTGGCTTGCTAATCCTCTCCGATACCCACAACGAGTCTTTCCACATCGATGGAGCTCACAACCACAACATCGATATAGTCCTCCACTGCGGCGACATGACCATGATCTCAGCAACTACAAGAAAGCCATCAGTCAGCTCGCATCCATCGACGCAGAGATCAAAACCGTCATTCCCGGCAAGCACGACGTCTCACTGGACTCCAAATGATGGGCTGGGAATCTGATTGAAGATGAGGACGATCCGTCAGAACCAGAAAAGGCAAAGGCGCTGTTTTACGACGCCAAAAAGACGGCATTCAGTTTCTCTCAAGCCAGGAGTGCACACCTTTACGCTAAAATCCGGATTGTCGTTTTCCCTTTATGCAAGCCCATACACTCCGGACTTTAATGGATATGCGTTTCCATATTTCCCGCATGAGGATATCTTCAACAAGGGAGAGACTCGTATTCACGAGCAGGTTGATATTGTCATGACACATGGTCCGCCGATGCCGCCTAAGGAGTTGAGCTTGGCAAATTACAAGCTTGATGTCGGGCGTAATGGGGAGCACTGTGGATGCACAAAGCTTTTTGAGGCTGTGCAGCGCGTGAGGCCGTTGATTCATTGCTTTGGTCATATTCATCAGGGATATGATGTGCAGTTGATCGGGTGGAAGGACGAGGACAATGATGCCATTAGGGTTGATGATGTGAAAGTTGAGGATGGTGGTGTGACCGAGTCCACCACTCGCGGGAAAGAGACGATGCTGGTGAATGCTGCTGTTAGCAGACATGGACAAGAGCTAAATAAATCTTGGTTGGTTGACTTGATTTGGGGGGATGATGGGAAGCTTTCTGGTGTTTCTAGTGTTCAGATTATTAGTATTGCTTGATGTCCGTCGTCCAGATATTTTGCGTCGTATAATTTTATCAAAAATTCCATTCTATCGATTCCAAGAAAGATTTTCATGCTTCTCAAAACGCTTGATATTGTTTCTCATCTGCTATGGTCTTATTTTCTTTATTTGTTCAGCCTTGATGAATTTGAGTCAGAATTCAGTACGATCTATGAATTGCTCAGATACCTGGTATTATTAGGTTGTTACTGTGAGTTCGACCCTTGGTGTAAGAATTCGAGACGCTTAGTAACATTATGACTACTCTGCCATTGGATGTGCAAGAGCTGCGGGAAGCCAATCTCCAATATGTCCAGGGCGTAATTGCAGAAACGCGCTCTTATTGTCCGTCTCACGCCACTTCTGGATACTGAGAAAACAAGTTAGAGTCAGTATTCCTCGCTTAATTTCAAGCTGGTGGAGAAAAGAACTCACGGCTCAAATATGTTTTCTTTGTACTGCTGATAGAAACTCAAGGGAGAGCATGTGTCCAATTCAAGAGCATTCTGGTATAGACAAAACTCCACGACATCGCGGAATTTTATAGACATAGATTATTGATCTTACGCCGCTGGAGGCGGTGCCTCCATCCCTATGGGATATGCGATCCCTCTACAATTATTTACACGCGTGAGCGAACTCAAGTGCAGACTGTGTACCGAATTGGTCCAGCAGCCAACTCTGCCTTTCTCCAACAATCCA
>MU865408.1:0-29404 GCA_033297215.1 Podospora fimiseda
GTTATTTCAGCCCTCTGTGCACGAGGATGCGGACCCGAGACAGTAGCACACATGGTACTTCGGTGCAACGAGTATTCTGGAGAAAGAGAGAGACTCGGACAAGTGGATTGTTGGAGAAAGGCAGAGTTGGCTGCTGGACCAATTTGGTACACAGTCTGCACTTGAGTTCGCTCTCGCGTGTAAATAAATGTAGAGTGACCGCATATCCCATAGGGATGGAGGCACCGCCTCCAGCGGCGTAAGATCAATAATAATAATATTTAAAGTTCCCATCACTACCAATAAAGATCTGCCTGCGTTTTTGGTTCAATGCCATTTTCTTATTGGTTATATGGCCGTACACACTGCACCGTTTTTAGCTCATATTGTCACAAAGAGCACTCGACTCTACCTGTTTCCAAGTCAATCCGTGGAGAGGCCAAAGAGACTTTGCACAATGTCAAACTGCTCCTGACTCTCAGGTCATTATTATCATATGCCCATTGGATTCTTTTCTTGCTTACGTCCAGAACAAATAATTGTTTACTCTTGTAACTCCGTGACCATGACACGAGACCTATTTATGAGCTCCTCTTTACTCTTTACCCATAACTCAACAATCATCGATTCACATCAGAGCACCCAGGCTGGTCCCGTCTCGGCATTTATGGTATATATACTGCCATATCTCTGCCCCTTTAGACTTCACTCCTTGTCCTCCAGCATCAAAACAACAACCTCAGCAACACAACAAATCTCAAAAACACATCACAAGTAACAAAAAAACAAACCTCAAGACAGACTCCCCTCAACTGTCAAAAATGTCATCCCGAGACAACTCCCGCAAAGATAAACACCCCGAAGACAAGGGCAACAAAGACAAGTCCTCCTACTCCAAGCAAAAATCCTCTAAAGCCAGTTCTTCCACCAAAAGGTCCTCTGCAGCCACTTCCTCCTCCACTCTAAACCCCTCCCAGAGCGCCACCAGCAGTTCCTCAAAGCGACCAGCCCCTCAACCCCCCAGCATATCCCCCGACGCTCCAGAACGTCGAGCCAAAGGGAAATGAAAAGCAATAGACACACGCCATCCTGCCCAAACCAGAGACCGTCCTGCGGAATTCAAACCCCTAAATCATTTCAAGCCAGGTCCGCTCGCAATAAACGCCAGCGCGTAAGCCATTAATATTGCGACAACCAGGGGGTTTGTCAGGAATCCCGATGACCAACTAACTGGGTTTCGTCAGAATGTCGGCCGCGATATCGATAATCCTGTTCGTGACATCGATTTGGATTATTCTGGCAGGGATGCTAGACAAGCTTCGCAAGCTCCGCAAGCTCCGCAGACTCCTAGTCCTCCTCCTGCTGATGGAAATAGAGGGATGTATGATCCTGGGCATGATAGGACGCCAAATAGTTCAAAGTCGAGTTCGGCGGTTAAGAAAGAGAGGGATAGTCCGAGTTGTCGTGGGTTTTAGGATGTAGTGGAAATGGTATTGTTGAGTTGGGTTTGGAGGAGTCGGTATCATGGAGAATGATGGCAGTAGGGAAGAGACAGGAGATGAAAGGGAAATTTTGAGCACTTTTTTTTGGAAGAGTAATAGATTAGATAGATGACTATTGGAGAAAATAGTGAGCACTGGATGCGGACTTGAAGTTTTATTTTTTTGGGTCAGGACTAGACTCCTGTAGTTTCTTTTGACAATTTAAATCTCCTCCGGGTTAGATACATCCAGTTAATATTATCTTACTCGTTTCACACAAAGTTTGTTGTTGTGAATATCCACGATTTCCATCTGGAAAGAGTGACGAAATGTGATAATCTAATCTAAACTTGCTAGTATTTTTTAAAAAACTTTACATCATTGCCATCCATTTAAGGGCATTAATTATTGACGAGAGTTTTACATCAGTATTTCAACCTCCGAAGCAAAATTCTCAAAAAAGTAAACAAAACCCCCTATTTTTTACCATCAGGTACTCGTCCCTATTACACCTCACTGAAGCCATGAAAAACCAATAAGAGCCCTGGAAAAGATTGCATCACGATCAGAAAAATAAGAATACTCAATATATACCCATTCTCTACGCTGGCTGCATATTCGAACTCTGCCAATAGATATTACATCGGTCAAAGTTGAAAGCCATCCTAGAGAAAGAAAAATCATTAAAGAATATGAGATGAGCTTCGTCTCATCGAGAAATTCGACAGCTCAGACTAGTAGATAAAGAGCTATTGTATCTAAGAAAAAGATTGACAAGCGAAAAATTTGTAACATGTCACCTAATCCGCAAGCTATTTTAATGACATCAAAGAAATTTTTAAACGACATTCATCAAGTACATATAATGTACCAACTCCTGAACCTCGCGCTCACCGTTCGTTTAACCCCCGAGTTTGCTCATAAACATGCCTTTTTTGAAATGAATAACGCCTTTTTATTATTGCAATAGGCCTGATTAATAAGTGAAACCCATTTTCAATAATAAAAAGGACTTCTTATAGATAAATAGCCACTTCTGAAACGAAAAACGCCTTGTTGAAATAGAGCACTCCTTTTTATTCTAAAATGGGCCTGTTTTTAAAATAAAAAGCCGTTTTTGATCTCAAAAGGGCGTGTTCCATTTTAAAGATGTGTATTCTATGTTAAAAAGGTATGTTTTGTTTCAAAAAGGCGTTTCCCATTTCACATAGGAATTTTCCATTTCAAATAGGCATATTCCGTTTCCAAAAGGCATGTATATGATCAGGCATGGCACTGACAAACGTCCAGGGGGGGGATTGTATGCAAAGGTTTCTGAAGCAACATAACGAACAATACTCAGCCAATTATACCAAATCTATAACATCTAAATTTGGACCATTATTACTACCTGCCCTCATAAAGACTCTGCGCTTTTGTAAAAGAAAACCAAAAGAATAAAACCCCCGCTGTGTGTTTCTCACAAATCCCTCCCAAAACAAAAACTCCAGAAAAGAAAATATCAAGTCCCAGTCCTTGCCAATTCCGCACCGTTCTTTCATTCTCGTACCGAGGCTACTCTGAAGTCGAAGGAAAAATATATTCAGAAAGTTGAGCTTCGCCTACCGCGTGTGGGGGTTGTGGGGAGAGTGTATTCGGGAGCACTCTGTTGACTCGTGGCGGATTCGCTGCTGTCATCTTGGGAGCCATCTTGTTGGTCGTTCTCTGGTGTTTCACCCGAAGCGCCCGAGGTATCTGCCGAACCACCAGCTTGATCATCGACATTGGGTTCATTCGAGGGTTCGTCCGATGCTTCCGATGCTTTATCCGAGGGTCCTGCATCGGACGACGTGGGTGCGGAATGATCAGAAATTGGTGCCAGCTTGAAAGTATACGTGGCACCTCTCGGAAGATCACCAGTCTAAAGTTCATCTTCGCTGCGCCCTTGGATCGAGGACCGTCTAGAGAAGGATCTAGACAAGGGTGATGTAGGGCTCCGATGTTTTGCTGTGTCAGGAGACGGAGGCTTTCTGGACGAGATGGCGCTTGAAGACCTTCTTTCCCCCATACGGCATAACTGTTCATGCGCTTTTTCACAAGGACCGCAGAGCTCGAATTCGGTGCAGTCCGGGCAAGAGTCCTTGGTGGGTGGTTCTGCTTTGTCAAAAGGGCCGCGTTTATCATGAGGGGGGCGGCCGCCGTCACCGGGAGGAGCTGCGGAGGCGGGCATGATGATGATGATGTAACAAGTTGATGAAGAATAGTGATGGGCAAAAAGTCTTGTTGGAATGATGAAGTATTGCTGAAATTATGGGCAAAAAAGTCTTGGTGAAAAGTTTTGGATGTGTTGGGGGAACCTGGGAAGAAATGGACATATTTATAGGGAACCCGACGTCATCACTTTTGCACCTAAAAATGACAAAAGTGTAAAAGGGAAGTGGCCGTGTCAGCTCAGCAAGAGCCAAAAGTATTTGATTGTTCCCCGGTTTACGCTCAAGTCTTGCTGCCTTGACTCTTTGGGAATGGAAAGCAAAGAGTAAAGGTGCTCAGGTGGGATGAACCTTTCCACCTCATGCCAGCCGCAAACAGTTAAATAAATATTTATTAAAAGTGAGACTGGGCTTAACTCTTTCAGGCTGGCGTGATGTGGAAAAAATACAAGAAAAAAAAAAGTCATCCCATCTGCAAAGAGTTGAGACAGCACAACATAATTAATGTTATAAAGAAAGCTTGAAATCAAGGCGAGAATTCTTTGATGCGTTGTGACACTGACTTGATGTTGGCAATAATGTAATAGAGTCACCAGTAGGTTTTGTCGAGACGACGACTCCTCAATCCCCATAATGGAGACTATAAATATCGTCATGATGTCCCTCCAAGCCATGGTCAATATTCCTTCATCAGCAACTTACTACAGAAAGCATTCAGCATCAATATAATACCGCATCATGTCTCACAAAGGCTCTGCAGATGGCCGGCATTACAAGCGATCACCCGAATACATCCGGAAATTTTGTTCAAATTGCGATATTGCAAAGGACAAGATGTGCCACAGTTGTAGCCAAAGAAACACTTCGCGCGTTTTGGCGGCAAGGAACTCGAATGAAGATTTGAGAGGCTGGAAAATTCCCAATATCGTCATCGATCACTCTGGGAGGCCACCCCCAGCTATACCTCACCCGCTCGGGGATCGTGAATCACTAGCACATCACACTATTACGTCCCCTTTGGCTCCGGAGCTTTCCTTCGAAGACTATGTCGATAAGGAACTCTTGTACCAGGAGAAACTTTTACGGGGAAATCTTCCGGAAGATTCTTCATTTACTTACAAGAATATCCAAAACACCGATGGATCCGAATACACTCAGCAGTATGACCCTCGGCACTCTGACCCTCAACCATATGACCGTCCGCAGTATTATGGCCCTGGAAGCAGCTGCGGAGGTGTCACGGGCACAACAACTGGCCAAGGCGATGTAATGGTTGATTCTTCTGGACACCAAGGCAAGAAAGATAAGGGTAAAGGCAAGGATAGGAGCCATGAGGATAGGGGCCATAAGGATAAGAGTCACAAGAGTAGGAGCCACAAGGATAGGAGCCACAAGGATACAGAACCTGCCAATGATTTGCAACTCAACCCAGAAGATGAATGGTGGTATCGCTTTGACGGCACACAATGGATTCGGGTATATCCCCAACACCAGGACAGCAGCGGATCAGGCTCTCGCGATTTTCCTGCAACCTACACTGGCGGGAGCTACGTTCACAATAACTTCTCTGAGAGAATGAGATAAAGGTTGCGCAAGCACACAAATCGAATCCAAACAGGAGAGGAATGGAATACCAAGACTGGGGCCTGAGACTTTTTTTTTTTTTTTTTTTTTTTTTGGAATGCTGTTTGTTGTGTTTGGGGATTTGACTCAGGATGGGATGGGGATGATATAACACAGCTTTTGTTGTTTTTTTGGAAAGGAGTATTTATTTATTCGCAACTTCTACTCTTCTAATTAATTACTTGATCTCTTTTTTTGCAAGAAAAAAAATCTCATCTTTTTCTTTTCTTTTTTTTTCTTTTTTTTTTTTTTTTTTTTACCTGACACCAACCATCATTTATCTACCATCATGTGTACATGAAAGGCTATCAAATACGGCTGTGGACACATTGAAGAAGAAGCAAAAGTAAAAACATGCAAGAAAACCTCCTGCACCGGTCCAGCGGAAGTCGTATTAACCTATCGGGGCGGAAAATGCCCACAGGATACCTGAACCTGGGAGCGTAAAGATACTCGGTGGAAATGTTGCAAGTGTAAATATCCCAACCTCGCAGCATCATCGCATTGCGCCCGAAATGGGAATGGGTCGGTGGAATGTTCTCCACTACAACGACATACGAGAGGGGATTGTTGCACTGAAGTCTGGTTTCCAGGAAACGAGAAGAAGGATGAATAAAGGGAGTCGGTATATTGGATTCACTCCGTAAGAAGACTCATGTATGTACAGTTGAATTTCACCACTGACAACTTTGTACTTTTGAACAGTGTGTTTGTTGTCATAATTCCCGATTTTACATCCCTTTGTTATCAAGTAACTTGAACCTCGTCAACCACAAATCACTCTCTCGACCTCTAAAGAATCGATAAGACCATTTTTTACTCAAATAAAACCTTCTCCCCCCTTAAAAACAGTAAACTATTTCTTCATGCCAAAAAAACAACAACAATTTTTCCTCAATCATAATGTGCAACTACCACAAAATCTACTACGGCTGCGGCCATCACGAACCCGGTAAACACACATACTACACCACTAAAGAGAAGATAATCTGCAATGGCCATTGCTCAAGACCAAGCGAAGTACCTCATTGGAACCACGAGAAATGTAACGACAATGAATGCACCTGGACTCGGACGGATACGAGGTGGATTTGTTGTATATGTGATTATGTGAACGGGAAGTTTAATACGCATTGTGAGTTTTTTCTTCTTCCTGCTATGCTTGGGAGGATTACGGATAGGAGGTGTAGATATACGAGTTGTGAGGGTTGTAAGGAGTGGTAGGGGAGGGTTTACTTGAGAGAATGGATGGTCGGTAATGACAGTTTATTTTTTATTTTTTATTTTTGAAAAGAGGGATGGAAAGAAGGAGAGTGACTTTCTACACCCCTGAGTGCGTGTTTAGAATCAGATTATCAATACATGATAATATTTTATCCAACAAGTTGAGCTCGCAAGTTATTTTGATCATTACACCACGGGAATTTACTCATTATCTGTGGAACCCGAATGGAACTATGGACATGTCCCGATATCTCCAGACGCCCTCTCTGTGAATATGACCGTAAGTTGTAGTTTTGATGGGGTCAAGGAAAAGAAGGCTTTGATTATGCCAGCAACGGTGGAATAGGGGTTCAGGGATAACATAAAAAGTGAGGTGACTCGGAGTCATGACTTTCCTGCTTCATAGAATTATATAAGTACGAAGTTTTATGGCTTGGGTTTTTAAGAAGGTCAAATCTTCCACAACAAATGCCGCCACATGCGAGCTGATACCGTGCTTGAATATAATCAACCTTACCGGAAATCTCTTACACAAAGAGGGAAAATGGATGACGGGTGGTGTAAGGGACCCAGACAAGTTGCAAGGGTTGCGTAGATGGTAGTACGTGAAGAAAAGGCTTGAGTGCAGTTTGTCTTTAAAATTACAAAAAGTCGGGTTACTTTTGTAACCTGTTAAAGATATGAGTTTGTGAGTCAACAAACCTTTTTCTTGTATTGCAAGATGTGCACCCTCATGGTTAACCTGAGTCATTTTGTATCTACTTCTCTCTGTTAAGACTGTTCCAAAACGTATAAATAGCTCTCTTTCTCTCTCAACATGAAGTTTCCACCAAACATTTCCAACAATATCCGCTGAAAATCATCATTACTTTTAACATCACCAACACAATTACACCAGTCCCCACCATGTGTATCGTACAAAAAGTGGAATACATGTGCGGCTGTTCAGACCACAAAACACTGGTCGGTTGTAAAAATGTCACAAATTTCAACGGCCGTTGGAAGTGTTGCAGCAGGATAACAGCTATGGAAGGTAGTCCCCTCGAAGAGGAAGAAAAGTGTCTTGATTTATGTTGCTCTTGGGTTGAACCCACAAAAAAGACTTGGAAGTGTTGCGTATGTCGTTCTATAAACTCTTACACAGGATGGTGTACGTGTCATTATCGCCGTGAGTTAGTGTGCAATCCCGACACGGGGAACTGGGTGCGGAGGAAATGCCTCCACAGACGATGAAGTTATAGTTGCACGGATGCATAACTCATCACATGAGGCAAAGAAAAGGGAGGTACCAGTAATACACAAAAACCATTGATTGATATCACCTGGTTTCTCTAAAGTGTACATGTAATACGGCCAGGTATTCTTGGTACTTTTTCCCCTTAATTTAATAAGAATAGGCAAATACCTTGGAAAAGTTCCCTCCAAAAGACCTTGGTCCCATATTCTTTTTCTTTCTTTCATTTTGAAACATAAATCATGACTGATATTGCCCAAGTTGTTTATGCCTGCGGCTGCGCATATGGCACTTCCGTCCCAGCTGACAGTCCAAACTCGCTCGACGGCAAAGGTGCCTGTCCCTACAAATATTGTTACTATCAAGGGAGAACTTACAAATGCTGTGGATGCCAACGGAAATACGACAGGGGTTTTTGCACTAATCCAGACTGCGGACATAAGAACACGCCATGCTGCAAAAAGTGCAGGCAATCCAGGCAGAGTAAGTTCAGCTATAGTCCTAAATAAATAAATGTCTCTCTTTTTTCCAACACACACCTCCTCGTATCCCGAAAAGAAATGTCTTTCAAATTGATAGTTTTCGTTTTTTTACTAAAACTAAATAAGCAGCTATCCCCGATGAGTCGTATAGAAATAAAGACTATCTCTAAGACATTGGTTTCGGTACTTTTTTTCCAAGACACATAAATGGATAACAATAACCCGAACCCAACCACTCTGTTTCGGAGTCTCTTTTCAGTGGTGTGTCAATTTATATAGCTCTCTTTCGCGCCTTGCCGTTTTTTTTAGTCGAGGTAGCACAAAGACTCTAATATGACTCGGGAAGACACAGGAGTTTTCCTGCCCCTATCCACTCGGACACTTTATTTTGTTTGTATATTTATATATAAGTGTTAATTATCCGATCATAGGTTTATCTTTAGATGTTTGCTTTTCAAGCTTTGTTTTTTTTTTTCACTGAACAGGATTTTCCTATTATTTACCTGAAATTTTCCCTAATCGAGTTATAAGACTCTCTCATAATGTCATGGAAATGCTGCAACTGCCAAATCTCCAACCCAGACGGGCATTACTGTGCCGGTCAAGTCCCGGGTCATGGGCAAATCTCCTATCTGATAGCATGCGGACACGTTCGATGTTTATCATGTACCGAAGGGAGTCACGGTAATTTTCTTTTCCTTCCCACTTTAACAAGAAATTCCACTCCGTATTCTAATATTTCTCTCTAGAAACACACAACCACTCCCCTTCATCCTTCCCCTCATCTGAATACTACCAAAATGAAACCACTTCCCACAACTACCATCATCCTTCCCACCATCACCCTCATTACCAAACCTCCCATCATCATCATGATAATAATAATCCCCAATCAAACCACCCCAGTCCCCTAGCCACATACTTATCCTCCCATCGTCTCTCCCCAACAGTAATGACAATAGGAGAATACGATACCTTAACAAACCCACCAAAATACCTTGCTCCTTTAGGTTACATGGAAGATTACCTTCATCCAACTGGAATCCAAGACATGAAATTAGATCTGGTAGGGACTAAATCGGAAGAAGAGTATGAGAGACTGGATAAAATTTCTGTTGCAGAGTTTGAAAAAAGGATTAAAAAGGAAAAAGTGGAAAGAAAGAAAAAGATTGTGAGTATTAGTGTTAAAAGGGAGAAGGATCATGGGAAGGAAAGGGATGTGAAAGGGAAAGGAAAGGAGGTTGTTGGAGGGGGAGGGGGAGGGAGAGAAAAGAAGAGGAGACGATGTAATGGAGGGCATTATCAACCTACTGTTGAGGATGTACCGGAGGAGGAGGAGTGGTAATTTTAGAGGGAATAGGGGGGTTTGTTGATTTGGGGGGTTAGGGTTGTATATGAGGATTATTGGATGTGTTTGTGTAAGTGGTAAAATTATACAATACCCTTACCTAATCTTTGCCATTGCCTATGGAGTATAATTTCTCGAGTAATTATTTTCCCCCAAAAAAATTGGTCTTCTTCTTTATCCTAGGTATTCTCTACTGAGTATAAAGAAAAAATTTTGCGGTGGCTGCAGGCATAATGATGGTTCAGGTGAAGGCACATGATTTGATATTTTGGCAGGTGGGGATGTTGATTTGATAGTAGTTGGTGAATTGGAGGTAATAATTATTTTGAGAGAATTTATAGGTATCTTTTGGCTGAAGGTGTCACGAAGATCAGAAATATTTCCATGACCAAGTTTCGAAGTCATTGCGGCTTCGGAAATATGACCAAGAATACAAACTATTTACCATTTCACATTGATACAGTTATTACTAACAGTTTACTATAAACAGTCGATGAATATCGGGGATAATTACCCAGATAATAACGGTACCATTACTCAGGGGTATTGTTTACTTGAGATGAAGCCTCTTCAAAAACTGTAAAAACCAAAAATCAAACAAATTGAGTTTCTGAATTATGCCTCAAATATGGAGAAGCAGCAATTAAAAGTTTGAACAAAACTGATATTCTCAAGACAATAACACCAATTACATTCAGTTCATCACGTACCTATGCATAAATACCCCGAGCACTCAAACCTTCTCACACCCATCACACCTTTGATGTCTACATTTTCTGAGCCCTTCTTCCGGGCTAGCCTTCTCTTCATCTGCTTCCAAAATCCGAGGGCAAAAGATGGACCTTGCCAGGTTGACGCGTCCGCAGTCACAGCAGTTCCATTTCCCGTCCGGCACCACAAAATCGCAAGCAGGATCATCGCACTTGTTTACGTAAAGAGCAAATTGGTTTATTGCATTTGCAGTTTCTCCCTTTGGAGTACTTTTTCGAGATATGCCGTGCTTGCAGCTATAGTAGGTTGCTACGTCGGTGCACATTGTTGTTGAAGGTGGTGGTAAACTAAAAGAATTCTTGTAGGCAATTGGGAACGAGCGGTTATGAAGATTGCAGACCTAATTTCTTTTATTATACAAAGAACAGATGTGACTCATTGCTCACTAATTAGGTACACGAGCCTAGGTACTCATAATGTTGTCAGAGAAGTGCCACACATAAACCATGATGACCTCGTGTTGTATTAGATCAAGTTGTTACTGGGATCACGGTATCAATCTGAGTAATGTTTAGGTATAATACCCCTTTTTAGTACTATGATTCTTTGGCCTCTCTGCTGTTTTTTCAAGGCTTTTCTATTCTTTTATGCGGCCTTTTTGATCAAAAAAATGAATGCTCGCTGCTATACATCCCTTTATTTGTACACCTTTTTATCTAACCCCAACGCCTTCAAAGACCATGCCATACTTTCTTCCTATGTAGGTATTGCTATCCTCCTATGCCTATTCCCATGGTTCACAGCTCGAACACCTCCGATGTCTGCATTCCCAAATGCTATGCGCCCGCGAAATTCTTTATACAATCCCGTTCCCGCTGGTATGATATCGTCTTCTTCGTATTTTTGACGCAGAACCAAACCTGACTGGTATTGGTTGCACTATAGTTGCAACGGCAACATGTCCATGGTGAATTCCCATTCGTGTTGAAATCGCAGTTGCCGCATTTTGCTTCGTATTTGGCGCGGTCTTCCATGCATGTGCAACCACCATTTCTTCGGAAGAAGTCTCGTATTTGTCGTATTTGCGGGCGGCAGCCACAGGCATAGAATATCCGAGTGTTATGGCACATTGTGAGGTATATGAATGGGTACGTATTTATGCTGGGTAGTCGGTATTCGAATTTTGCTTTCTGATTGTTCTTTATGTGTATTGAAATGGGTTGAGTTGTGATGATCTGTTGGGAAAAGGGAGTGTGCGCGAGAGGTCGACCTGGACTTTCTGTGCACCGATGCTCCTGCTTTTCAAAAATTTGTTGGCAGCCACTTGTTGAAAATATGGCAAGAATGTGGCCACATTTTGTTTTTCTCTGGAAAGAGAATAGAGGTATCAATAAATGGAAACCCACTCCTTTTATTTATCAAAATCGCTGAAAAAATTCATTCGTGCCTTTTTTCTTTTTGTGTATCTGTTTTATTTTATTTTTCGGCGTTTTTGAAAAATAAAATGGCTTTCCGATAATGAAAGGTGCTGTCTCGAGGGAACCAACGGATTTCTTTCTCAAAACATTGAGCAAAGGAAGGTCTGCATTACAAGTCAAAAAGAGAGATGTAAACAATAGAGCGGAAAAAAAAACCCCAACAAAATATTCTCAACCGACCTACTCTACCACGACGTTCCTAGCAAAGCTTCAAACCACTCACCTCTCAAACTTTGACTCGCTTCTTCTTCTCCTCATGCGCCCTCTTCTTTTCTCTTTCTTCTTCTGGTCCGAGTCCTCACCATTAGAACTCGAGTTTTCGTTATCGGCATCATACTCTCTATCATTTCCTGGCTGGGTCGCCACCTCCGCGTCGTGGCCCAAGAACTGTTTATTTTCTGTTGATGAGTTTGTCATTGTGTACACTACAGTCTGGTTAAAGATGCAAGTTTCTCTCAAGAGAAAGAGAAGTCGAAAAAGTGAGTAGAGGGTATGGTATTTATAGATATGACTCGAGTAAAATTATTTTACTGAGGTCATTGTGTGTACTGTTGATATTACGGATGAGCCGGGTTGTTGGGTGGATAAAAAGGGGTAAAAAAGGGGCGAGTCAACAAAGTGTATCTATCGGGGAATTTTATGTCAAATTGAGTATATACCAGGCCGTCATGTTTCAACATATCCATGAGATACAAAATCGTGATGAGAAGAACATATAATATCTCGTGAAACCAGCATACCCATAAAAATATCATCACACTCCAAGAAAACCAAGAAAGCGAGATTGTCTCAACACTGTGTCAGGTACTTGATGAGTCATCAATACTCGACACACTTCAAAAACGGGTTATCTCCGTTGTCGGTCTCTCTCCCTTTGTATATCCCTCTTCTCAAAACGAAAACAACAAATCCCTCAAGAGTTTTTTTTTTTTTTTTTTAAAAGAAAAAAAAATGGAAGCCATAAATCGCATCCCAACCAACTATGAAACGGCCATCAAATTAATTGATGAAGCCCACGCCAAGGATGAACGCATCGCAAAAGGAGAAGATGGACAACCAATCCCTTATGAGCTTCATTATGCCCAGAAAATGACTCGCTGGTTGGCGCTGAGGAAACCAGACGCATCACCAGCTTTACAGCTTGCCTGCAGGGCTCAACATTTTCGTCGGTAAATATTTTCCTCGTCTCAATTAAATAATAAGAGAAAAAAAAGAGACTGACAAAAGTGCCCTAAACCAGATGGGAACTCCCCCGATCCTCCTACCCAATGACGCGCGCAGGATACCTCACCTGGCGCTCAAAACAAAAATCCGTAGCAGCAAGCCAAGTAGCAGAGTTGCTCGCATCTTCCGAGGCGATTCAACCTCCTCTCCCCAAAGAGGAAATTGATAGGGTTGCGGCGCTGGTTCGCAAGGAGAACCTCAAAAACGACGAGGAAACTCAAATTCTCGAAGATGTTGCCTGTTTGGTGTTTTTGGACGATCAGTTTGATGATTTCGAGTCAAAGCCGGAAATCGACCAAGACAAAATTGTCGGTATCCTCCGGAAGACGTGGGGGAAGATGAGCGGTGCGGGACAGGCTTTGGCGCTGCAGATGGAATTGAGCGATCGGGCCAAGGTTTTGATTCAAAAGGCATTGGAGGCGTAATGATCCAATTAGTTAAGCAAATGATTTTGTCTGATCCCTTCCGTCCCGGGAATTACCCCCACCTTTCCACTCCGATTCCGACCGACATGTTCGGTCGTTGTTGCCCCGAACCAATCCGGCCCCGCCCAAGCAGCCCCGTATAAAACCCACGGGCGGTCCTTTCCTCTTCCTCCCGCTTGTCAATCCTCTCCTCAACTGCAACACCCAAAAATGACCCTCTCCAAACCCCCACTCTCATCCCTCCTCTCAACCCACGATTTCCACCAACTCTCCCTCACAACCCTCCCACCCAAACCCCTAGCCTTCTTAACCTCAACCGCCACCGACTCCCACACCCACCGCTCAAACACAACCACCTACTCTCTCCTCCTCCTCCGTCCACGAATATTAATCCCAGTTCACAAACCCATATCCCTCTGCACAACCCTTTTATCATCCTCTTTCCTCTGTTCCTCCCCAATCTACGCGTCTGCAACCTCCCTAGGCAAACTATTCCATCCCCGCGGCGAATTAGAAATCGCAGAAGCTTGTTCAAACCTCAACATTGCCCAAGTAATTTCCACCAGTGCTAGTTTTACTCTTGAAGAAATATGTAGTGTAGGCAATCACGCAAAACATTTCCAATTGTACATGGATAAGGACAGAGAAAATAGCAAGAAATTATTAAAGAGTTTACAAGGTTTAGGAGTGAAGAGTGTTTGGTTGACTGTTGATGCGCCTGTGATGGGCAAGAGGGAAGCGGATGAAAGGGTTCCGGTTGCTGAGGAGGATAAAGAAAAGGTTCTGGCGCCTATGGGAGGGACGAGTTGTATCACTGAAGGGGAAGAAGGGGCTTTGGGAAGGGTTATGGGGAGTTATGTGGATGCTAGTACTTGCTGGGATGATATAAAATGGGTGAGGGAACAGGTCGGTGAGGAAGTCAAGATTGTGTTGAAGGGGGTGCAGACGGGTGCGGACGCGAAAAAGGCAATGAGGGAAGGGGTGGATGGGATCGTGCTGAGTAATCACGGTGGGAGGAGTTTGGATACGTCGACGGCTACCATTTTGCTCTTGTTGGAGCTGCAGAAGAATTGCCCTGAAGTTTTTGATAAGATGGAGGTCATGATTGATGGGGGGGTCATGCGCGGGACGGACGTGTTCAAGGCGTTGTGTCTTGGTGCTAAGGGTGTTGGGATCGGTAGAGGGGTTTTGTGTGGGTTGGCGGGATATGGGAGGGATGGGGTGAGCAGGTATTTTGAGAGTAAGTTCTTTTCTTCTAGGGAAACAAATGTAGCTAACGGGAAAGTAGTATTGAGTAAAGAGTTGGAAACTTCCATGAGGATGTGCGGTGTCACGAGTTTGGATGAGTTGCATCCTGGGTTTGTGAACACACGGGCGGTAGACCATTTGATACCTGATGGGCTTGGTGATGACCATCCGTATGCCAAATGGAAGAGGGGAGGGAAAAGCAAACTTTAAGAAGAGAAGTGACAAGCCAGCTCGAGATAGTTCAATCAGGCACCGTTGGGGTGCCAGTCCGAAGCCCAGACGTGACGCTCGAGCAGTTGCCAAGTTGGAATTAATCCAAACATGACGAGACGGTGAAAGGGCAGCTTCGACGCGATCAAGCTCTCATTTTTGCCGTCGGCAAAGATGAATGCTGCCAGGGGACTATCCCCGTGGGTACTATGATCGATATATGGAGAGCGTACCGCATCATCGACATCATCGAATAGGGTGAGGTTGAGGCCACAGATTTCCTTGCCCAGAGAATTATGTTGTGGTTTGTTCTTCCACACCCACTCGGAATCTTCTCGCTTGTAGATCTGGCAAGATGAAACATATTCCAAGGAAGTTCGCATTGCGCAGGCTTGATTGAACTCGTTCATGATCTTCCTGTGAACGAGCACCAGATTTGGGGCGTATTGGGAGCTGCCGCCGAATGACATTCTTGCTTCTACTATTGATGCCACAGCTCTTTCGACGTCGGGCCGTCTCATCTACGATGGCAATGGTTCTGGTCCTGACTGTCCGGGTGTTTAGGGATCTTGCATTCATCCATCGACTCGATGCAAGTTACTGGCAGTATCAAATAATTAAAAGATAGATAAACCAATATTTCTCATTCTGTGGTTGAGGAGGGCCTCGGGTGGATCATCAGACAGATTATTACCCAAGTAGATGACTATCCCTATCTCCATTGTCCAAACCATTTCCCATAAAAATGTAGGTCCGACCACGCCTCATCCACAGGCGTCACCTCAAAATATGACCATCTCTTGCTGCCATCCTCCTCCTCATCTTTGGGCGCATCCAGTAGTTCATGACATCCAAGCTTGAGAATCTGATCAAGTCTCTTTCCATTCAGCGCTCTGAACCGTCGCCAATTGTTGTAGAGATGATACAACTCGTTGACACACGTAAACATGGACACATCAGGATAACGTCCCAACCGCAATATCAAGGAACCCTCCTTGGTGTTGTCCACAATTTCACCGAGAGAGATGGGCTGGTTGTAGATCTCGGCTACGGTGTCATTGATGACCTGTCCAAGAACAGCAGCCAAGAAAACAGTGATGGCGTACAAGAGGCTTGTCTCCCAGAAGGCGCGTATGGTTTGTCGGGGCTCGCATGCTTTTGCGTGCTGTGGATTTTGTCGTCTCTTGTAAATGATCACGTCGGTAGGGAGGAAGAGATTTCGGTATGGTTGGCTGAGGTGATCCCGTCCGAGGTAGGAAATCATGTTTTGGGAATCCATGTTGAAGAGATTATGGAGAAAACCACGATGAAAGCCGGGAGAAGATCAATGAATGGAATTTAGATCTGGCAAAACGAGCAATTTTGTGTATCAAGCCACATCGTAACCCTAAAAACTGCGGATAACCTCAAGCCTATCATGCGCATGGTTACCAGGCAGCCAGATACCATGGTACAGACCCTTTCGGGCAATTAATCCATCTAAATCAGCATTGGTTTTGAACCGATTTTTTGCATCCATCATCTAACAAATCCAGCCTCCCGCACTGTCGAGCGCCTCCATCATCCAACGGTTCTCCCCATCCAAAGGTGAAGAAGAAGAAATCTGCAAAAAGAGGGGGGGTTTATACTCGACGTCACATGATCTGACATAAGATTTTACATATGAGGTGCTGATGGTTATTTCCAAAATCTCAACTGCCATCATTTGAGTTTGAGCATTCACCAACTGAAGTTGATGATCTTGAAGGAAAGTTCAAGGTGGAGGAAGAAGCCCTGTCGAGGTGAGGTCGTTGACAACCTTGGCAGGCCCACGCCCGAATCTGGGGACCAAACCCTGTAGTTGCAATAGTCTGCAGAGCGATTCTTGGCATGGAAGCGGACCGAGACTTTTTAAACCTACCGGGAGATTGATGAAATGTTGAAACTCTAATTTTTTGGCGTCTTTCCCAGGGTAAATCACATATTTATTATCCGTCTCCAGCTGCTTTCATCTTTCCCGTCCCCCACCCAACAATAAACAACTAAAAAGTAACAACGCCAGCGGGAAAGAACCTGATGTTGATTAAAACAGTTACATCCTTGACCGTCCCGCAATGATCCCTGTCGAGCGGCGCGCGCCCCACTCCTCCGTTTCCCCCAACATGGAAATTGATAATCGATTGCTCGGTGTTGGTTCCAGCCGGGAGCTTCAACCTTCAACCCAGTCTGCTCATCGCGTTGATGAAAGCTTCAATAAAAAAACAATCGCCAAACGAAACATCGAGACTGGACAAGTCCAATTGCCCTCTTTCCCAATCGCCCATCATTCCCAATCCCAATTGAACCGTCAATTTATCGATGTGACGGCCAAAGCGACCATCACCATGGACAGGCGTTCAAAAGTGAGGGCGGGCATAGCTGCTGCCGTTGCACAATGGATCAAGTTCTTTTCTCGCGCCGAGTATCGCAGACTCGATCCGGAAAAGTTTGCAACTTTTGCACGCATTATATTCACAAAGCATCCGCTTCCGCCGCAGATCATCGCTGACCTCCTCATGCGCCCGACCGCGTCGAACCGCGAAGCCCTCGACCCCCGCCTACCGCACTATCTCGAGGGTCTGTTGAAGCAAAAGATCGTTAATACCGCCGCCGTCCTCGGGGCACTCTACCAATACTCAACCACACACACGCAAATCCAGTCAGACCCATCAAGTCAGAATGCGACGGCCGGCGCCATTAAGGAGGAGCCCGGCGTGGACTCTCTGCCCAAGGAGAAGCGCAAGGTCACGAGATGGAGGTGCTCCTACTCCTCCGAAGCCGTCGTGCTCTGGCAACTCGCGCGATACGTAAACCAGGGCACAGGAATCAGGACAGGCAGAGACGTGATTGAAATTGTCAAGGTGCTTATCCGGTGGATCTCGCTCTTCATCGACGTCGCCGCCGCCTTCTCCAGGGATGCTTTCAACGCCATGCACACGCAGCAGCAAAGGAACGAGGTCATGGCCGCTCGAGATGCTTTCGTCTTGTTTTTCATGGCATTCAGCGAAAATAAAACCGTCGTGGCGACCCTTGATCGACCAATAACGAAATCTATTCGAAAACATCTGGCCAACAGCTTGGAGACCTTCATCCCTCACGTCATGCAGGTCAACCCGAACTTCGCAACTCGATTGGACCTATTCCGCACTCAACATCTCGTTATTTATGAATCTATCGAGAAAAAGGAGGCCGCAATAGCAGAGATCAACAGCTATATGGATAGCTTGATGGGTCTGGACAGCTTCCAAGTTTCAGAGATTCCAATTCTCAACACTCGCGCAGGTTTGTACATATATATCAGCGCTGCGGTATGTTTTTTTTTTTTTTTTTTTTTTTTTTTTGTGTAAATGTATCGAGCATGGCGCTGACGGTTTGTAGCTTGTGGGACGTCCATTAGTCGATGATGTGGCCTTGTTTACGTACCTTCACAACAGATACCAGGGCGACTTGCACACTGCCGCTGTTCAGCTCATACTTGCGTCTTTCGATGTTCTGGCAAATGCCGTCTTCCGCAATGAGGGCGCTAGAGATGGCCACTTGCTCAAGTCTTTCGTGGTCAACAAGATACCCTTGATCCTGGTTGCGCTTGCTTCATCCTCCTCGGCTTCCATGTACCCGTTTAATTCGGAGCTATGTATCACGGAAGCCTTGGGTCAGGTTGATACAAACGTTTTCCCAACATTGTCCGGCATGTTTGACATATCAAACAACAGCTCTTCATTCCAGGACTCTGTTCGTCAGGACTTTTGTTTTGCCTGTCAGCTCCACGGGCTGATATCCCAGTCGGCAACAGAAAACCTATTGGGGGAAATCACCTATCAGTCGTTACCAGACGAGGGCCGCTATGTAAGAGAGGTCCTCTTTCGGTCATGTCTTGTCGAGTCTGAGAGGACACAGAAGCTCATTGCAGAGCTAGACTTGATGAACGGGAACGTCGGTGCTGCTGCTCAAGCAGTTGTTGACGTGATCAGCAACCTATGCAGGAATAAAGAGACAATGATACTTAAACAGCTGTGTAGCCAACTGGCCTGCAGACCATCGTCTCTGGATATCCTGCTTCTCTTCAATCCAGCACACAAGCTGCTTCACCCGCTGTGCGAACTCCTCGATGGTTGGGGTGACTATGATGAGGACCAAGGGGAGTATCAGCCAGTTTACGAGGAATTTGGCTCAATTCTATTATTACTGTTGGCTCTGGTCTATCGCTACAATCTCTCGCCCGCAGACCTGGGCATTCGGTCCCCCAATTCATTTATTAGGAGGTTTTTGAGCACCGGATCCACCTCTCGACCTCGCACCGAACTCAGCGAACAAGAAAAATCTCACCTTTCCGGCTGGATAACGGGATTGTTCGGCGAGTCGGCCGGTTTGGGTGATGAACTGATGGCCTCGTGTCCTCCGCAGGATTTCTATCTTCTCATGCCAACCTTGTTCAACAACATTGTCATTGCTCTCAGCACAAGGACCTTGTCGGATGAGACGCTAAGGAGTGGATTGGAATATTTACTTGATGTCTTCCTGCTGCCGTCTCTTGTTCCGGCCATGCTGTACCTCTCGAACCAGCTCTGGCAGGAATCACACGCGGGCCAGAACGCCATAATCAAGATTTTGCACTTTATTCTTCGTTCTCAGTCTTCCTCGGGGGAGGCCATGGCAATGTTTGGGGCGGTCTTGAACATTGTCGCCAAGCCGCTGGAGCACGCGCTGAGGTCTTATCAAAGGCAAGATCCAAAGTCCCAGGAGGTCGAACCTTTGCTGAGAGCATTCAAGGACAACCTTGCCGTTTCAAGGCGGACCGGCGGAGCAAATCATAATGAACTCGAGTCCTGGACTAGCTCACACACGAACAGCAATAACACACCTGCCGGGAATTCAGTGGTCGGGAATTTACCAAACCACGGTGCCAACACAGTAAACCCAGCCCTTCCTTTTCACGGCGGTCTCTCTGCTGCTATCAGACATACCATCCAGAACTTGGTACATTGGGTTCAACAGCCGGTGGTTTACTACACTCACCGACAGACACTTGCGGCGCTCAAGATGCTTGGCGCCAAACATTTACTCAACATTCTGCTTGACGAGCTCCAGAATCTGACAGATTCTGGTCAGGGCAGTATGGCCTATGACGTGGTAACCGCCATGATCTGCGCGCCGGATACTGCAAGCGACACGTCTACTATTTCTCCAGAAGATTCGTTACCTCCAGTGCTGGATGAGACTACGGGACAGCTCAGCACGGTTACGCCTCCATTGCAGAGAAGGAACACGCTGAGAGAGGTGTTGAAGGTTGAGGCGGAGGACTGGAGGACTATTCAAAAAGGACCCAATCCCGGCATGGCGGAGATTGTGGTGAGACTGCATAGGCGAGTCGAGGCACAGATGGCCATGCCGCCTCCTTCGGCGTTGGTAGGCATTTTGGCTGCTGGTGATCAGCTAGGCGGACTGGGGGTGGGAGTTGGTGGCGTAGGAGGGGATGTTCTAATGGGTGATGCTGCTATGGCTGCCGCTGTTGCTGTTGCAGCTGGCGATAATGGATCTGTGGTTGGTGGTGTTGAGGGCCATCAGTTAACGCTCGATACCACAGGATCCTCAGGCGGTGATCTTGGATTGGGCAGCGCAGTTGGGGATCTGGGCGGGTTGGGTAGCGCTACGGGGTCAGTTGTCGGTGGAGCTGGAGGTGCAGGAGGAACTAACAACTTGGATCTTGATGGGGATAACATCTTTTCCGGGTTACCGAGTTTGACTGGAGATTTTGATCCAAACAGCTTTCATGTATGGGATATGGAGGGGGGGTATTAGTTGGGCTCAGACTGACTGTGATCCAGACAGCTTTTCCTGGATGGGATATGGGAAGGGTTTTGGTTTTGGGAGGAGGGGAGGGGAGGGAACATAGAGCAAGATGGCGGCGTCTTTTTTTCTTTTTTTTTTTTTTTTTTTTTTTTTTTTTGGGTGTGGATATTCATTTTTATTCCCCTTGATTTAAAAGAGACCCTGGGCGTGTCAAGTTTGTATTTATGAGCGTCATTATCTGGTTGTTTTTGTGGGCTTGTCTGTTTGTCTGTTTGATTATGGTTATATCACTAATTAACGATTTGTGTATGAATACCAGCTGATTTCTTCAAAGTGTTTTTTTGTATACAGACAGACAGATACGGATGAAAGGCACCATCACATGAGGATGAGCAAGACACTTGATAACTTTTTTTTCTCTTGACTGATTAATGACAGTTATACGAATACGAGGTAACCCTTTATCTGTTGATCGAAACTATTCTCCTTGGGGAGTTTGGCGTCGTTTAAAAAGTTACCCTCCTCGATGTTGAGATGTTATCTTCCAGGTTTTTCAAGCCTCTTTTCCACACCAAGATCGAAAGTTCCTTTTCCCCTTTTCTTAAACAAAAGAGAATTTGTTCAGCTAGACTATAAGTAGGTAAGCTTCGGCTTTTAACTTGGCGGCGAAGAAGAAGATAATATCTGTCCAAACAAAGAAACGGGACGTGTTCCTTGCCCCCCCCCCCCCCTTTTTTTTTTTTTATTGTCTTCTTTATTGCCTTTTGGGACACCCTCGCGTATTCTTATCCAGTGGGATGGTCACTCCTGAGAAAGTCGGTTTGCACAAAGAGCAAAGGGGAAGTTTCCTATTGCGGCGATTATATTACGAGATATATACATGTTTATTTCTATGGGTTTTATTGTTGGTTCTTTGTTTGTCATTTTTGACTGCCGATATCTAGATTGGTAACGGAGTGGGCTCCGAAGATTATCGGGGGAGTAATTTGCACAATTGTGTTTGTTTTTGCGTGATGAGAGATGTTGATTGATAATCGTCTCTCAAACGTCGGAATGATTCCGGATGGAACAAGTTTTACCCTCCTCAGGTTAGCTCGAGCTTTAATTTCTTTGCTGTTCAGATAATAATTCCTTTGAGAAGAAAATCTTTTTCATAGTTGTTTACGTCACATGGGATGAATGATTTGACCACGTGAGAGAGATATCAAAAGGAGTTTACATGGTTTAAATACCGATAATCGTCGGAGTATCGGGAGAGGGATGGGTTTGTTAATGAGAGCTGGTTTTGATGTCATCAGTGTGACTGCGCATTTTTCTCAAATAATTTAAGTTATAAGGAATTAGAATGACACTTTTCCCCTGTTTCTTCTTCTCCTGTTTGCTCTCTCTTACCCCCTACCTCCCCTCTCTTTTCTTATACATAATTAACAATACCCCCTCCCCCTTCAATCTGGAGATAATTTACCCGACCTCATGTATAATCCGAATACAGTATAAAACATAGATGATATACACCGTCATTACAGTTTAAACAACAACATCATCAAACATGTTCTTCTTCAAACAGAAAAAAAGAAACAAGAAAACAAAACAAAAGGATGACGAAACAGAGGAAGAAGAAACAGAAACAAGCTGCTGTGTGGAAACAGTAGTATCATCACCACAGCCACAGCCACAACAGCAACAGTAACAGCAACAACCGCCCCTCAACAACAACAACAACAACAACAACAACACCAATACCAACACTTCCGAATCATCTGGAGAAAGCATGTTTTCTGCTTCGGTCGCTCATCAACATCAACATCATCGCATCGCTATCAATCCAGAGCAGCATCTACAAACGCCTCGACATATTGACGTTTTGGAAGCGGCTAGGTTATCAAGGTTGAGATTGAGCATGTTGGCTTCTTTGGGTATGATAGGTACTAGTACAGGAACAGGAACAGGGATGCCGGTGGCAGAGTCGTCTGGAGAGGAGAAAACCAAAGGAAAAAGTGACAAGTAGACTTGGAACGCATGTGTGACATGGTGTTGCACAAAAACAAAATACAGTAATTAGCAACAACCCACACAAACTTTTCCTTTTTATTTCTCCTCTCTATCTCTCTATATCAGGCGTAAAATATCTTTATAAACCCTCTTCTAAGCATCCATTCCATCCAACTCAATCAACTTCACCACCAACTTTACTATGTCCCCCTTTGCCTTTTCCAAATCCACACCACCGGGATTCTCGACTGTCATCTCAATCAGCCGATCAATCACTCCCCTGAGTCTCGAAACCAACACTCCTATCCTAGCCCACCCCCTCAACCTCAACCAACCATCCACAACCAGTCCTCGGCCCTGAGTATCCAACTCGATAGCCCCTGAAAACAAAAGCAAGGTATACGCGTTGAATGCTGTACAACAAAAACAGTTAGCAAGAACCAAGCGGGGAGAAAAAAGAGTTTAGATAATAATACATACGAGTTAAATCCCTCACAAAAATCTTGCTAGTAGAAATCATGCTAAAATACGAAACAAAGCTCGCATTCCCGCCGAAACCCTGCGAATCAAACAATGTACTGCTCGGGTGAATAAACACCCTCCCGCTTTCTTGTGAAAAGTACTTGATAGTCTTCGCCTCTGGATCCAACTCAACAGCTCCAGACATGGAAGTTGCAAACTTCTTGTCCGGGAACTGAATCCGACAGATCTGTGGGGAGAAGGCCGAGGCAGTAAGAGCGCGGAGCAATGCGGTGGACTGACTGTTACTGCTGGCTGAGGCAGACGTGTTGATTCCCATTTCCGAGAGGGCCGAGTAGTACTGCGTCCTGGTGGATGCAATATCCGACAGAGTAGGAAACGAGAGGAAATTTTCAGTGCAGAATTGACGAACACGATGTTGTGGAATACCACGATCGGCCATCATCCCATCCCACTCTTTATAGGCACGCAGGTCCGTGAGCAAGTCTCCATCTCCTCGGGCAAAACGCATCTTGGCCTGTTTGGCTTCATCTCTCTTTTCTGGGGGTGATAAAAATGGGGTCTTGGTGCTGAGGATGGCAGCGATGGTGACGCAGTCGTCCAGACACCCAAAGATGGAGCCATAGACCATCAGCTTGCCGCACCTGAGATCTGCCGGGAGCATGGAAAGTTGTTGACCCAAGGCGGTGAGTTCATCACCATCTAGCGCACCCATCCGCCGGAGCATGTTGATGGCTGCATCAACTGCAACGACCTCTGGTGGGGTTGGCGCGCGCGAGAGAAAGTATCCAATCTCTCTGATGCCCATGGCGCGAACGGCAAGACAGAGCTGCTCGAGGGGAACACGCCGGATTTCAGGGTCAGGACGGTCTGCCATCTGCTGTTCGAGATTGCGCGTGTACAGCTTGTAGCATTTGCCTTCCTGAACACGACCGGCACGACCACGACGTTGTTTGCATGCCGCCTTGGAGGCCCAGGTCTCCTCAAGCTTGCGCATGTTATTCTGGGGGTCGAAGGAGGTCTCTTTCACCCTTCCACTGTCAATGACGGCGACGATGTCGTCAATTGTAATAGATGTCTCTGCAACGTTGGTTGCCACAACAACCTTCCTCTTCCCGTATGGCGCACCGACGAATACCTTTCTCTGTTCTTTTGTTTCCAGTGAGGCATGTAGCGGCAGGACGTGGAAGGAAGAAACTGTCCGCAGTGCATTGCATGCCCTGTTGATCTCAGCCACACCTGGCAGGAAAATGAGAATGCCCCCAACCTTGTCCGTGGTTGCGAGATCATAGTCAATGCCCTTGACAGTTTCGACTAGCAGATCATAGTTGATGCGGTGTCCGAGTTTCTGGATGATCTTGTTGATAGGATCTGACGAATCTTCGACAGTTTTGGAAACCTCGTCATCATAATAGCTGCCCCTGTTTCCACCCGTGAAGCCAGTCATCCTGATCACATCATCCAGATAATAATCCTGAACAGGGTATGTGCGACCAGAAATCTCAACCAGCCCAACAGTAACACCTTGCTTGTCGACCATGAAATAATCTCTGAATGAAGTAGCGTCGAGGGTGGCAGACATGAGGATGAGCTTCAGATCTTTTCGCTTATAGAGGACATCGCGAACAATACTGAGCAAGAAGTCGGTGTCCAGACTGCGCTCGTGGACTTCATCGATGACAATATGGCTGACATCTGCTAGAGAAGCCACCACGTCTTCGGTTCTGCCGCCAGAGGTCTGTAGCCGTCTGAGAAGCACACCGGTAGTTACAAAGGTGATCTTGGTGTTTTGGCTGGTCTTGTGTTCACCACGAATAGAGTAGCCGATCTCTTGTCCAACCTGGGTACATCTTTCCTCGGCAACACGGTCAGCAAGACCAAGGGCTGAGATACGTCGGGGCTGCGTGACAATGATGTTCGCCCCGTTTCCGAGTCCCTTCTGGTATAAATCATCGAGAATAAACTGGACGGACTGGGTAGACTTTCCGGATCCAGTCTCTCCAGAGATAATTGTGACTTGATTGTCGCTGACGGTTCGCACCACATTTTCCCTGACCTTCCAAGCAGGCAATCTCTCCCGCTGAGCCAGCATCTTCTTGTAGTTTGGAGCCTCCACCCTGTTGAGCCATTGCTGTTTCCCCTGAGGATCTGGCGTCCAGTTTATGGGCCTTGGGTAGCGTTGCCATCTCCTTGTCGGCCTACGAGCAACTGCGGGTTCTTCAGAAGCTGCCGAGGCAACCGCAGCAACTTCCCTGAGAGCGCCTGGCCTCTCTATAATATCGTTGATGTTCTCTTGAGCCCAGCTGACAATAAAGTAAATCTTGGTCTCTTCGCCCTGTAGAGCCTCCCTCGCGTAGGCCAAAGCCTTCTTGATTATACTGAGCTTGATGTACGAAGGAAGTGGTGCCACAACGGACAATATGACCTGAACAGGGAAGTGAGGCGATTTGCGGAACTGTAAATAGGTCTCGACGCCGGTCTGGGTTCCATTCGTGACCGACTCAAGACGAATCTGGCTCACTTCGGGCGAGATGGCCTTGTAAAGATCCCCGAAGCTAGCCTCTAAGGTGGCCATTTCCTCTTCCCAGCATTCTTCTGGAGACCTCCAGGTGTCAACCTCTTCATGCTGAGGAACATCTTGACCTCCAGAACCGCTCGCGACAAGCAGGTTCTGCAGCGCCTCGGCAGCCTTGCCTTCGTCGCCCGCATTCGCATCATAGATCTTGCGGCAGAGATCAATCGAGTATCCGGATTCAGCCAACCGTTTGATGGCGCCTTCCCTCCTCAGATCAGTAGCAGCCACTGTTACGCCTGCACTGTACTTTTCCGGGAGTGCCCATCGTGGAAGGTCATCCTCGGGTATGTGAACAAGCAACCACTCGAGGGTCTCCTCGCGGTCCTTACACTCCTCAACGGCTTCTTCAACGTGACTCTGCCTAAATCCGAGCTCCTTGAGCTCTTTAACAATGGCGAGCTTCTGAGCAGGAGTCATGACAACCCCATGAGGATTCCACACCGTTTCTCTCCTCAAAATGTCTTCGAGCTGGGTCCTCGTCTTGTTACCCATTTCAATCTTTGGCACAGTAGCCCATCCTCTCATGAGATTGCTTGCGCCAGGCCCTCCACCGCCAGAACCGCCAGGGCCACCCCTGATTGATAACGAAACACCACCTGGTCCTGCCTCGGCGGCAGCTTTCTCCCTTTGGGCTTGGATCTGAGCCCTCTTCTTCTCAGCAGCGACCTTGGCCTCCTCGCGCTCTCTCTGAGCCTGAAACGGATCTGCCTCGTACATCCATCCCTTGCCGTCTTTGACGTCTTGCTTTTTGAGCTGCTCAAACTCTTTCCAAAGAGCCTTGTAATCTGGCGGCAGGGTCATGTGGATGTTCTTCATGCTGCAAACCCTGAACAGGGCGTAAGTGGCAGCAAAGTGTTTGGCCTCGAGGGCGGTGGGCTTGTATGCCAGATGAACATGAGAAGGAGGCAGTTTGAATGGTGGTAGCTTGATGACTTCTTGTGTCTTGGGGTTCCGGGCGCTCAAGCTGACGAGGACGGAGAAACCCTCCTTGGTCTTTCTCGTGTCGTAGTCTGGACGATCCCATTTTTGTTTTTGGCAGTGTTCTGAGAGGAGGTTTACTGGCAACTTTCCAGTCCACGAGGCACCGCCAATGATTTGCTTGATTGTCGGCTTTGGGGGACCGTCAAGGAGTTCAGGGACGCCACCGTTAGAGGGACCCCCTTTGTTGGCGCCGCCTCTCTTTTTAGGGTCCTTATCGGAGTTGGTGAAGACGATAAAGTCATCTGCGGGAGCTGTTGTTGTTTTCTTGTTATCCTTCTTGTTGGATTTACTTGCTGATGCCGAAGCAACCGGCGTTGGGGTCGGGTCCGGCTTTTTGCCCTTTTTGGGTGCCATTTTGGGGCCGAGAGTTATCTTGCCTTGAAAAAGTGAAAAGAGTGAAAAAAGAAAATCAAGTAATGACAAAAGACCCCCGAACGGAAAAAACTTTTGCACAACTCTCCATGGCAGACAGAGAGTCTCCAAACTGAAATGAAAACCGGCTCGATGAGATTCGAGCTGGAATTTGATAGATAAGAGTTTGTGAGATGCTGTTGCGACAACTCACTGAGGTGAACTCTGAGAGTCCAAATTCTGACAGGGAAGTGAGGAATGGCTTGGCATGAGCGCGTCAAAAAAAAAAAAAAGCTTTGACTTTTAGTGATCCACTCCACTTGCTGCCACCGTGTGAACCCCGAGAGATGAAGGTTTTGTCTGATCAATTGCAACAGCATGTGAAAATAAATCAAAAGGCGAAATTTACTTTTCGATTGTGACTTGAAAACTCATTCGGTCTTTGAATTGAATCCTTCGCTGCAATGGTTTGTCAAATAAAAAAGAAATCTTGTGCAATATCACGTGTCACCGAACTGTGTAACGCATGTATGGAATACAATACCCCCTTGAATGATTATTAACTTAATACTCTTGCCTCTCTGATCATAAACATGACTTTTCAAATGAAAAACGCCTATTTATTTGAAAATAAGGATGATTTATAAGTAAAACGCATCTTTAATAATAAATAGGACTTCTCATAAATAAATAGCCATTTCTCAAATAAAAAGGCGTATTTGTATTTATGTATTGGGCTAACAAACATTCAAAGGGGGTTTATCGTACGGGTCAAACGCAGTGTCCGGTACGCCAAGACAAGTCTACACGTCTCATTTTCAACTTCTTCCGTCAACTCATCCTCATATTCAATCAGTCACACATTGAGTCAATCTCTCACCATGGATACTAATCCCCCACCCCAACAACCCCTTCTCATTCATGAGGAGATACAATCAACCCCAACCTCATCATCATATACAAATGTCGGCTTCCAAGTAGCACCCATCACCAACACCACAATCACCAACTCAAACTCAAACTCTCCCAACCCAACAACTCCTTCAACAACCAAAAAACCACCACCAAAGCGCGTCCGCAAACGCCCAGCAGGAGAATCTCTTCAGATCGAACAACCCCCAATCCCAGGCCGTCCCCTCCCACCACCACCACCAAACCCCCTTCAATTCCACCCATCAAAACGCCAACGCACTGAAAATGCCCCCTCTTCCTCATCCTCCCAAAACACTCTCCCCCGCATGCCACCATTCCAAACCACTCCTCCAGAAATAACCCAACCATTCTTCAACCCCCCCGGCAACGGCCCCGTCAACGTCGCCGCCGCCCAATTCACCTACACAATGCGTTTCCTCTCCCTGTCTCACCCATCCCACCTCCCACTCTGGACCACCCAGCTCGAAGCCCTAGGCCGCGGCTCAGGCTGCTACAGAGAACTAACCGTACGTTTCGCCAATTTTCCCAAACCAGCAACCGTTGAAGCCGTCATATTCTCAAACCGCTTCGCCTCGGCCTGGTCAATCCTCTCTCAAACCATTTCCCCCAGAGTATGGGCCTACATGCGCGCGCTAGGCTACAATAAAATCCCCGTGCACAAGGCACAAGAGGATTTAGTACCCGGCGTTCCTCAAGTCCAGTGGCAGCCTTGTCCCGTTGACGCAGTCTACTTCGCCACGGAAGCTATCAAGCGCATGGGAGACGAAAACTACAAAAGAGGTCGAGAAGAGGTTAAAAGAATGGTAGACGAGGTTCGCGCCGCCAAAATCAGCGATTACCCAACTGAAAAACACTGGAAAAGAGGAAGAGAGTATTTGACGTCAATATTGGACGAAATGATCAAAAACGGGGACAGACAAGTATGTGAGAGTTTGTACGACGAGAAACCCGACTGGGCGCCTGCGGCGTGGCCACAGAGTGGTAAAGGATGTGAAGGACCGTGGGAGGGGTTGGGGGGAGAGCCTTTGCCTGGAAGGACTAGACCCGTGGTCAACAGGGCAGCTGGGAATGAAGAGAGTGTTGGCAATGACAACCAGGAAGTAGTGGAGGTTTCGCCGCCGCCACCGGCTCCCAAGGTTGCGACTGCGACGTCCAAATCCTCACGTGCTGCTCCTTCAAAGGGCGTTCCTGCAGAGCCGGCTGTACAAGCTCCGGTACAAGCTGCCTCGAAACCTCCCCCGAAAAAGAAACGAGGACGTCCTCCAAAGAATAAAGATGCTGCTGCTGCTGCTGCTGCTGCGGTACCCGCACCGTCACCGTCACCAGCGGCTAAGGCTCCCCGAGTGCGAAAGAATGCCACGAAACCAACTAGAGGTGGTTCAAAGGCAAAGAAAAGACTAAAAAGGGCAGAGTGGGAGGAGTCAGAGC